>JAXQQM020078069.1:0-14017 GCA_034641835.2 Pinus albicaulis | reverse complement strand
ATGCATCCACTACTCCACTTGTCCCGCTACTATCTTAAGGCTGTTGTAGCTCGCATGTGATCCAAGAGATGAGATGGTCAAGGATCCCACCCTATATTATGTAGCTCCTCTACAGATCCATGTCGCCCCACTTTCATGGTTCATGAGCGCTCATGGATGCATCATCTTCTGACCCATTATCTGCAACAACAACCTTGGAAGAAGAAGCTTCCTTGTCCCTTTTCTTCTGAGGACAATTGCTAGAAAACTGTCCCATTTCACCACACTGGAATCACTTTATCTTTGATAGATCCTTATTCTTCTTTCTCAGTTGCCTCTTTGATGCCAAGGTTGCATCTTCTTCATCTTCCTTCTTCACTTTTCTCAATCCAGAGTTGTATTGCTTCTTGGTGATTCTGCAGAGTTCTTCTTGACGCATGATTTCCCATAAGCTATCCCAATCTGGGAGTTCTGCTCTGCCCAAGAGAATTTGGAAAAAGGTTTCCCACTCATTTGGGACTGCATTGAGAACAATCCTGACCATCACATCGTCTTCCACTTTAGCACCCATTGCAGTCAACTTATCTCTGATCGACTACAATATGAAGAGGAAATGTTCCATGTCTTCTCCCTTGGTCATCATGAATGACCTCAACTGAGTCTCCTACATCATCTTCCCTTGGAAAGATTTTCCCTCATACAGGGAAGTTAAGGCCTTCCACATCTTATTAGTTGTCTTCTTTTCAGCTATTTGTGGGACAATATGGTCCTTAATTCCATCCATGATCAGTCGTTTGGCATGCCCAACAACTTCATTATGATTCCTAAGGAGATCCGCATCAGTCGGTGTGGCCAGAGTTTTCTCTGCATGGTCTTTTAGATGATATTCCTCTAGGACTATCAGGATCCTAGCCTTCCAAACTGAGAAGTTGGAAAGGCCATCCAATCTGTCCTGATCATGCATTCCATGAGGATCCATCTGCTTAGAAATGTGTCGAAACTTCCCTTTCTTTTTTCTAGAGAACTGGATCTAAGGTGCTTGGAAAAATAGTCACCTTCTTCTCCCTGTGACAACTAATTTCCCTTCTTGAAAATCTACCAAATCAACAATGATTCAGCTCTCTTTGATCCTCTGATCAATCTCCAAGTTTCTTTTGGCTAGAAACTCTCTGAGAAGTTGATATCCTCTCGATTTTTGTCACTTGTGCTTAGGCTAAAAATCTAAGAACTTCATAAATTTAACCCCACCAGCACCTACTAAATTCCCCTCTCCGCAGCTGAAACACTTCTGAGAATTCTTAGCAAACCCGCCCTAGAATCTCATCTTAGTTTCAGTGCTTTGCCTCTATGTGTCCTTACAAATGACCCCAAGCCTTTCCTTTATACTTTTCTCGCTGGGAAACCAACGACCATGATCAAATATTGAATCAATAGCTAAGATTAAAAGAAAGCTTGATCCATGTGAATTAAGACAATTTCATCACATGTTTAATTTAATTAACTTTAATTGTTTAGTTTTCCTAAGTTTAGACTTAGGAAATCCATTAAAATAACTAATTAATTAAATATCTCCCAAACCAAATGAAATTTCCCAAATCCCTTTCTGGTTCTTGTAGATCAAGTTTACTCTAGTCCCTCCACAAAATTTGGGAGCTAGAGCACCACTGATGCTACCCCAAATACACAAAATCTCAACACACTGCGTGTATGTGTACGCGAGTAAAGAGAAGCAAGGGTAGTAGGTGCTTTCCAGGTATGGAAACTGATCTAGTGTGTGTACAGAAAGAGAAAAGGCAGAAGTACGGACAGATGAAGGATGAGTATCCGTATTTTATTTCATTATTGTTATGCGTATGATCTCTGATTTTGACTTATGATGGTTACATGTAATTTATGGTTATGGTTTATGGTGATTTCATGTGATTCATGTTTTTTCTTTATAATGGTTTCATTTTGAGCTAACTCAATGTGATATGTTTATACATGATGATTTGATCAAACAACCAGTTTGACTTGTTGTGATAGGAAGTAAATAGGATTTTAAGTGTATGTTATTGACAAGCTACCAATGAGGTGTGATTTGAATTTATTTTGAATCTAATGGAAGTTATGTGCTTGGTACATCAAGTATGCAATGCCCAGTTTGGGATGGTTAAAACTGACTGCAAGAATTAGCAGTGTCAACAAGAGAAATTGGAACATGCAACAATGTGTTGGTAAATCACTTCAGGAGCAGGGCCATTGTGGGACACTAGTGGTACCCAATAGTGTCCATTGATCTCCATGAGCATGCTATGACCAGTATGATGGTTTTGAGGCAAGTACATGCCTTGGTTTCTATATATTATGATGCAAAGAAACCTTGCCAAGGGATTGAATGCCCGAGATGGGGGTGCCAGCGGAACTTGGAAGGTTAGTGACTGCATGAAAGGGGATGACTATATATCATGAGGGACTTTGTAGCAGAGAAGGGAAGGTTGGTGATGGATTTGTTTTGGTCATTAGAATTTATAGATGGGATCATATACAAATTGGGACTATGCCCTGGAACAATGAGATGGTAATTGTTCACTGAGAGGAAAAGTGGCGCAGGATGGTAGTGCTAGACATTGGATGCAGCTCTGGCTCTGACAGTGGATTGTGGACTTCCTCTGAAGTAAGTGAATCCTGGTACTACTTTGAGGGTGGATGTGCGAGTCTTTGGATTCCCTTGTTGCTGGTATGGGCATTATATACTTATTTTTGCTGGTTGAGAAAATATGTATATTTGTATATTATTGCAAATACTATAATGAGTTGTCTTATAAAGCTCTAGTACATAGTATGATTGTCATGATGGTTTTATTTTGAGCATGTTATTCATTGTAAATAGTGCAATGATCTATGTTATAAATATCCATAGGCATTAGGTTTTTCTTTCTAGTTTATAAGTGTCATTAAACATCTAGGATGGTATTCCCCTAAGGGGAAGGGTTCTGTAACAACCCTGGCAAAAAAATTCATGTAAAAATATAAGACCATGGTGATGAGACACATATTCCAAGCTGAATGGCGGGAAAACATCGTAGCGGGTGTTCATTTGGTTTTTTATGGCTAAAGGAAATTGGCAAAGGAAAAGGCTTTGGAAAGGAATGAGGCATTAATTGGGATTTTATTTATGAAAATAATGGTAATTAGGAGAAAAGGGAGGTGAAAGGTGATAGGTTGCATGTGAGGAGGAAAATGAAGGAAAATTATGGAAAATCAAGAAAATAGAGGCCTCATGAATAAAAAGGCTTATGAGTATCAGTGGGAAAGACTTGGATAATTTTTAGTAGAGCTCTCATTATTATCTCTCTCTCTGTCATACTCTTGAGAACTTAGAGTATTCTTGGAGCACTCTTGGAGAGTGTGGCATATTTGGAGATTTGGATCAAGAAAGTAAAGGAAGTGCAAGAAATAAAAACAGGACATCCGGATCAGCATCTACAACAAATCTGAGTGTAGGTACCGAGTTGCATGCATTATTTCCTCATTAGTTTTGGGAATGCATGGTATTGCACGTGGTTTCTTTATTATCATTTATCGTTGGCATGGAGGATGGCTAGGATTGACAATGTATTTTCCTTGCCTTGTCATTTCCTGGAAAGCCATGGTATTGTGGGTTTATTTCCATTGATTTTGTTCTCGTTGGTTTTCATGATTCCTTTAGTTGTGGGTTGACTTATTAGTTCTTGGAAGCCTTGGTTGGATAAACACTCTGGAAGCCCAGTGGAAAAATGTGGGTTGAGTTACTAGTCCTGGAATCCTTGGTTAGATAAACACTCGGAAGCCCTAGTTGAGCAAACGCTCTGGAAGTCGTGTAACAGTTGGGGTTGAGTTACTAGTCCTGGAAGCCCTGGTTGGAATAAACACTTTGGAGCCCTAGTTTGGTGTTGATTGATGTGTTTGATAAAGTACCACATTCATGCTTGGAATATGGCACGAGGGTGACTAGATGAAGTGAGATTTGTCTCAACCATGTCTATGGTCTGGTGGAACGTGGAAGTCCCATTCCTGCTTGGGTTTTACATTCAGTAATGAAAGGTTCAGTGCCTTGGTATTTGATGAGTATATGCACTGGTTTATATATGGATTTTATTGCTAATGTATCTATGGTATTTCTGTTGGTATTATGTTGGTTATAAGCATGTATTGTGATAGTGATGAGTTATGACTCTATGTATGTTTTTTCCGGTAAATGAATGAACAATGTATCTATGGTAAAATTTATTGTATGATAGCTTATTATGTAGGGGATCAATGCTTCTTAGCCATTCTTAGATAAGAAAGAGACCCCTTTTTTTAAATATGTTGTTTATTCCTATAGATGCTATGTTTGAGACATATTTTATGAAATTACTGTCATTGATGGGTGGGGTTAGATGAGTTCCTAATGATGTGATTGCCTCCATATGTTTTTCTTAATGTTATTTACCCTCTGTTGAAGTTAGAGGAAGTTCTGGGCAGTGATCTAGGCTCACGGGCTGAACATGTGGCACAAATCCTCGAGTCGAGTTAAAAAATTTATTGTTTGGGCCTGAGCCGCTACCTTGACAAGGATAGCCTGCGGCTCTAGGGTCTAGAGCTGCTCCCTTGCCCTTATAAGCCCACAGATCAATCAAAGGATAAAAATCTCAGTCCCTCCCTCGGGGTGAAAAAGTGGCCTCAAAAAGAATTATACAACTTATGTGTTATATTTCTAAGATTCTCCTAATCTCACACTATTTTAACTTCATGCAAAATACAGAATCTATTCCACCATTGATCATTTGCGGAAATTGAACAAGATTACAATGCACACATGAAACAGTAAACATTCACACACATTAACACAATTGTTTAACGGGAAAGCCTGAAGATGAAAACCCCAACTATATGTATATAATATATTTCATAGAGATCATGTAACAATCCTCATACAAAGCTGATCATATCAAGCTCTCAGTACAATACAATCGCTACACACTAATCAAGCCCGATCTTGCAAATCCATGCACCGATCTTTGCCACCTGCTAGCCTGCCTCTACTGTGCAATCCCTGCTTAAGAATGGCTCTGATTAAGTTTGAATTACTCCAGCCTTGCTCACGCAATTCTCATTGGCATCTCCACTGAGTGTTGGATGCAATCAATGCATCACTATAGTCACAATTGATAGTCACACTTGCCCTTTCACCTATCTCTCCACTGGTCTCCATTGAAACTGCCATGCACTGTAGTTAACTGATGTATTCTTCAGTTGATTAATGAGTTATTATTTGTGAATTAATTAACTAATTAATTCACTCCACTCTCACTAGTGTATCAATTAGTTAGACTAGATACAACTAGCTCAACCGAGTCTAACCGAGTTAAACTAAATACAACTCCACCAACTACTTCTCCAACTCCACCAAACTCTGTCACATGAGTTCTAACTGAAGTCCTCCATGCAATAGCTCCAGTAAACCCTCAGGAATAGCGTAATTCCTTCTGTCAGCTGCTGTGCCACATCTGTGCACTTAACCGAAGTGCTCCAAGAGAATAAGATAATGTTTAGAGTCCAAATATTATTAAGAGCTAATAATATTCGACATATCTATTTTTAGACTGGCAATCTAAAAATAGATTCCGCCCAATATGTCTAAAAATAGAAGTCCATCTATTTTTCCAACTTGACCAACCATCCACAAATAGCATCATGCAACTCATAGAATATGATCGACATGTCTAAAAATATACATAGTCTAAAAATAGACTTTGCGCCAAAAATAGCCTGCGGGCCCACTTAGTGAAGGCGACTCTTTTCACTAAGCTCATCATCTTGTTGAATCTCAACACTCCCTCTCAACAAGATAGGGATTATCTACCACCCCGATCTTGTCTCTATGGTATTCGAATTTTCTCCTGGTGAGCACCTTCGTCAGAATATCTACATCCTAATCCTCCATAGGAATGTAAGAAAACAACATGATCTTCTGCTGCACACAATCTCTGATATGATGGTACCGGATGTCAATATGTTTAGATCTATCATGAAATATTGGATTAACCGAGAGTTTAATGAAACTCTGATTATCACAATATATCACAGTAGGATCTAAGTGAGAACCGAACAAACCGACCAGGATGTTCCTCATCCATATAGCCTCACATGTAGCCAAACTTACTGCCATGTACTCGGCCTCTGCTAAACTGAGTGCCATGGATTTTTTTTCCTGTTGTACCAAGAAAATGTTGTAGATCTGATACTGAAAATCCCTCCAGATGTGCTCTTTCTGTCCGTTGGGCTTCCTGCCCAATCTGCATCTGTGAAGCCATGAAGCTTCATCTCATCTGACTATTCGTACCACAATCCATACCCAGATGTGCCCCTGAGATATCTCAGGACATTATTTCCTGCCTTCCAAAATAGCTTGGTAGGCTTCACCATCGCTTGTGAAAGCTGGTTCATAGCATAGCATATGCTTGGTCGTGTATTGACTAAATACATGAGCGAACCAACCAACTATCGATAAACAGTGGCATCCACTACCTCTGCCGATGTAGCATCCTCTTTCCTCCAACCACCAGGAAGAGGAGTGTTGATAGGCTTGCAGCCTTGCATGTGAAACTTCTCCAATATCTCCCGGGCATACTTGCCTTGAGACACAAATAGATCACCTTTCTACTGCCAAATTTCCAATCCTAGGAAATAATGAAGGAGGCCCAAGTCCTTCATCTCGAACTCCTTTGCAAGATTTTCCTTGCATGAGTGTATCAACAGTTCATCACCCGTTAGTATTAAATCATCTACATAAAGCACAATGATCAAAAGCTTACCCTCCACCACAATCTGGTATAGGTTTGGATCCGCCTCACTCTTGGCAAAACCAAGTCCGGTGAAATAACTGTCTATCCGTGTGTACCAAGCACGAGGTGCTTGTTTCAAAATTTCATACCAATGCTCTTTCGAGCTCGCACACATGCGACTCACTCGCTGAAAATTTCGAATCCTTCGTAGCTCAATTTACACCTCCTCCTCAATGACCTTGAGGAATGCAGTCTTCACATCCATCCGATGAATGTGCCAACCCATCTGTGCTGAGAGAGATAGGATGCTTCGCATGGAAGAATACCTTGCGATAGGTGCAAAGGTTTCTTCATAGTTGATCCCCTTAATCTATGAGAAGCCCCGGGCAAAAAATATTGCCTTGTACTTCTCGACGCTCCCGTCAGCAGTTGGATTCACTTTGTAGATCCATCTTGAAGCTACCATTGATTTCCCTTCCGGCCTTGGGACAATCTCCCTTGCACTGTTTCTGACAATCGAATCATACTCTTCCACCATGGCATATAGCCATGCAGGGTCATCCACAGCTTCCTCTAAAGAGGATGGCTCCGTCACGATACACTTGCTCATTAGAGCCATGTATCTAGTAAATCGGAAGCCGATCGTGCGGGGATTGTCTCCGTCCGCGCCGTGATGTAAGAATTCCTAAATTCTCGTTGCCGCATCAATATTCCGCCGCTTCGCTCTCGTAGTGCGCTTTCACCCTCTAATGTTTGGCACTGCATGAGTGGTTTCTTCCTCTCCATGAACCTCCTCTTGTGGCTGATCCACATCCCGAGGCTCATCTTTAGGAACAAGTAGCTCCTCTTCTGCATGCAAGTGTAGCTCCCTCTCAAGTGAACACTTCATGGATTTCTCCTCATGAAATTTGATATCCTATCGCACAATAGTCTTCTGACTGTCTGGAAAATACACACAATAGTTGTGGGGTGTTTCTATGTACCCCAAAAATATCCCAACCTCTGCGGTCGGCTCCAGCTTCTTCCTAGCATCCTTCGTCACATGAATGTAAACAGGTGAGCAAAAAATCTTCAAATGAGAAATATTAGGCTTCTTACCAAAAAATGCCTCTTCGGGTGTACTCATGCCAAGTATCCTACGAGGACAACATTTTTGCACATAAACCACAGTGTTTCAAGCTTCAGCCTGTTGCGGCGGGGCGTCTCGGGATTATGCAACATAGCTTCCGTGCGTTGTTCACAATCATTCTGTTCTTCCGCTCAGCAGCCCCGTTCTGCTGTGGATTATGAGGTGCTATGAGCTCTCTTCGAATTCCTTCTACGCTGCAAAAGTCCTTGAATTCTCTAGAGATGAATTCACCACCATTGTCGCTCCTAAGAGCCTTCACCTGCTTCCCCGATTCTTTCTCAACCAGTGCCTTGAACTCACAGAACTTTGAGTATGTCTCTCTCTTCTTCTGCATGAAGAAGATCCAGCACTTACAAGAAAAATCATCAACAAATATCACATAATACCTGTGCTTTGCTGTCGAAGCTACTGAGAAAGGTCCACACACGTCTGTGTGAATTCTCTCAAGGATCGTCGTGGCGCGAATATCCTTCTCATGAAAGGTGGCTTTCACAAATTTTCCCAAAGTACATCCCTTGCACTGATCTAACTGCGCAAGTGTACCCTTGGGAAGCCCAGTAGAAATCTGCTGCAAAAGTTTCAAAGTGCCATGGTGAAGATGGCCCAATCTCCTGTGCCACAATTCGCCCTCATCCCGGCTCACCACCGCTTCCGCTTTGCCTGCCATTGCTGTGCAGCCATCTACCTGCAATTGATAAAGGTTCTTAACTCGAACCCCTATCCTCCGGGTTTCACCAGTTGCCTTACTGTGCAGGAAAGCCTTTCCCTCGCTAAAGACAACATCATATCCCTTGTCTTCCAACATAGCCACAGAGATCATATTCTTCTTCAATCCTGGAACATGCATGACATCCTTCAATATGAAAGGTTTACCAGACTCCCTCTCAAATGAAATTTCTGTCCCGTTCAACAGACCGTGTCTACCATCATCGCCCATCTCGATGTACCCTCCAAGATCTTTCTTATCCGTATCACTAAAAAATCTTTTGTTTCCAGCCATATGGAAAGATGCACCACCGTCAAGAAACCAAACCGATCCCATCACAATTTGAAACCAAGCATGCCATCAATGAAAAAATCTAGCTCAAACTGCGAGACCAAGGCCTCTCTAGCTGTATATCTAGCAGCCTGCTTATTTTTCTTCTTCTGTGGACAATTAGTGGCGTAATGTCCGTGTTGGTGACAGTGAATGCACTTCACCTTGGACAAGTCCTGCTTCTTGCCTTTCGCACCGGATTGAGAAGGATTTTTATTTCCCTTCCCTTTCCTTGCTTTGGCAGCCAAAACACAATTTTCTTCATATTCATTCTTTGATGAAGATCCATCCTGGTTCCCCGCCTTATCTCCTCCTGCACAAGATCCAACCAAAGTCGCTCCCATCCTGGAAGTTTCTCCCGACCATTGACAGAGTCCTCGTAGCTATGCCAACTCTTCGGAAGCCCAAGGAGATCCAAGCTCACCAAGTCTTCTTCATCAACAGTAACCCCCACACTTCCTAGCTCATCCTTGCAATGGAAAAACTTCGTGAGGTATTTTGGTATACTGTTGCCTTTCTCCATTTTTATTTTCCTGAGCTTGTCTTTAAGCGCCAACTTCCTTTGGTCGCTTCTGCTTTGGAACAAGCCTGTCAAATATTTCCACATTAAGAATGGAGTAGCTTTACCGTGAAGTCTTGACACTATGTGATCCTTCGCACCTTCCAACAGAATTCTTCGACACTTCGCTACCTTCTTTTTCCATGCGTCAAGTGCAGCTGCATCGCTAGAACCAGGCTTTGGAATATCAGCATCTATGAACTCCTTCAACCCATTATCATCCAGCACTACCTCCATCTTGTCCGTCCATGCAATATAATTCGAGCTTCCATCAAGGGCATACTCCAATCGCAATCCATTGAAAGACATTTCAATGAATGCTCAACTTCGACACCAAGAAAACACTGCAGCAAATTCGAATTCCACCAGCACAAAACTCAACCGCTTCAATAATTGCAATCTCCTCCAATGATCAACTGCTCTGATACCATGTATAAATTATATAACTTATGTGTTATATGTCCAATATTCTCTTGATCTCACACTATTTTAACTTCATGCAAAATACAGAATCTATTCCACCATTGATCATTTGTGGAAATTAAATCAAGATTGCAATGCACACATGAAACAATAAAAATTCACACACATTAACACAGTTTTTTAACAGGAAAGCCTGAAGCTGAAAACCCCAACTATCTGTATATAATATATGTCATAGAGATCATGTAACAATCCTCATACAAAGCTGATCATATCAAGCTCTCAGTACAATACAATCGCTACACACTAATTAGGCCCGATCTTGCAAATCCATGCACCGATCTTTGCCACCTGCTAGCCTGCCTCTACTGCGCAATCCCTGCTGAAGAATGGCTCTGAATGAACTCGAATTCACCAAGCTTGCACTGCGCAATCCTCATTGGCATCTCCACTGAGTGTTGGATGCAATCAATGCATCACTATAGTCACAACTGATAGTCACACTTGCTCTTTCACCTATCTCTCCACTGGTCTCCACTGAAACTGCCATGCACTGTAGTTAACTGATGTATTCTTCAGTTGATTAATGAGTTATTATTTAGTGAATTAATTAATTAATTAATTCACACCACTCTCACTAGTGTATCAATCAGTTAGACTAGATACAACTAGCTCAACTGAGTCTAACTGAGTTAAACTAAATACAACTCCACCAACTACTTCTCTAACTCCACCAAACTCTGTCACATGAGTTCTAACTGAAGTCCTCCATGCAATAGCTCCAGTAAACCCTCAGGAATAGCTTAATTCCTTCTTTCAGCTGCTGTGCCACATCTGTGCACTTAACTGAAGTGCTCCAAGAGAATAAGATAATGTTTAGAGTCCAAATATTATTAAGAGCTAATAATATTCGACATATCTATTTTTAGACTCGCAATCTAAAAATAGATTCCACCCAATATGTCTAAAAATAGAAGTCCATCTATTTTTCCAACTTGACCAACCATCCACAAATAGCATCCTGCAACTCATAGAATATGATCGACATGTCTAAAAATAGACTTTGCGCCAAAAATAGCTTGCGGGGCCCACTTAGTGAAGGCGAATCTTTTCACTAAGCTCATCATCTTATTGAATCTCAACATCGGGAGGTTGCTGGCCTCCTCGGGGATGTCAATGATGCAGTGTAAGGTGTGTTTTTGGTGTTTCCATCAGTTCGACTTACTTAAGGTCATCTTGGAGGATGAATCTCATATTAGTAGCCTCACATCACATGTTTACCCTCGTTGGACGGTTACTTGGGTAGATGTGGGAAGAGGGTGTTACAGAAAAGAATATTTTCTCTTATTTTATTGTGAATGCAATCCAGCAAGTCAAGATTCACAAGATTACTGATTTAAACAGGTAACTCTCTAGAAATATTATTATTTCCTAGATTTAAATTTCCGAAGGCATGATTCTTATAAGCTAAAAAAATTTGCAGGCTACAATTCTTATAAGCTAAAAATCTTTGAAGACTGTCAAGCTGACCTATTTTTGGAGGTATTCTACCAATGAGATTGTTGAAAAACAGAGCGAAATGACACAACATTCTTAAATGTCCCAATTTAGAAGAATATTTCCTTCCAACCTATTTTGAGAGAAATCTAGGACTTTCAGATTCAACAGTTGGCCTAATTCCATAGGAATTGTTTGAGACAAATAATTTGATGATAAATTTAGATGTATAAGTTCTCTGAACTCACCTAATTGGGAAGGAATGGGTCTCATCATGACCAAATTTTGTACTGATGTTAGAAGCTCTAGTGGTATATTACCACGGAGCTTGTTTATTACCAGGGAGCTTGTTCTGGATGAGATCAAACACCTTCAAATTTCTGAGCTTTCTGATCTGCGAAGGAATTTGGTGAGAGAATGTGTTTGAAGAGAGGTTAAGGTTGATGAGATACCTGAGTCGACCAAGCTCTCTAACCAGAGTACCTGTGAGATTGGCAACTGTGAGATTAAGCTTCTCTACTCTTGAAGGGCAATGGCATCCAAGGAAATGAAACTCTAACTGAGATTCCTGAAGAACCTAAGAAAGATTGACCGAGCTAACAATGACGTCCTAGGAAATGAATGCTTAGAGTTATTATGCATGAAAAATATAAGAAACATGGCACACTCTTTTTAATGTGTGATATTATCATCTTCACATTTGGGTATTGACATGCTTGGATTCCATAAGTTTACGAAATTTTAACTCCATTTTTTGATTTCATGGATTTAAAAAATTAAATAAATTTAAAAATTTAAAATTTTTGTCTATCTATCTCGGGCATCCCAAGCCGAATGATTATAATAACAACTAAGTGAATGTCTTTGCTATCCGATGTAAGGAGCAGACTTATAAAGGGTCTGGCCAAAAAAACACTAGAAAAGGCACAGATAATTTCTCTCACCAGTATGGTATCACACAGGAAAAAAAGTGAGCCAAGGTACATATTTCCCACAATGCCCAGGTTAAATGGCCTATCGGATTATGGCTCATATATTTATGAGGAATTCTAAGAGGAGGGAGTGTACCTTAGATACTCTTTTAGTGGCAGAGTTCTATGTTCAACGTTTCTGCCTAAAATAGTGCACATATCTTCTAAAATAAATCTGAGGTACCAAATATGATATAGAAATGAGAAGGATTTCCTTCCAATCCCAGACTCTTAAATACTATACTTTTCTACCTTTACCACACTTGCTTCTTAACATCTATGTGGAATTGGCAGATCTCTGCACATGATGAAACCTGGATCCCTTAAAACCTCAAAGGCCTATTCCAGCTTTTGATTAAACTTTCAAAATTTGAGCTCATGAAAAGTCCCATGCAAGAAAACTGATCCAATCAAGCCCGCTCTAGGAAGGAACTTGCTCCTACAACCGGTCTTGTTATAATAAGCGACCTTTTCTTAAAAGTTTTAAAAACATCTATTCTATATACAAGTAATTTTATGTAAAACTCCTCCTTATTAATAAGATATTAATTAGTTTATTTATTAATTATACATTTTAATTTAAAATTAAATTAAATGTAACTTAATGAATATATTTGAATTATAAAATGTTAAATTATTTATATTTTTTTCATTAAAATTTAGTGAAATATTTGAATGAAATTATTATTTTTCATTATCTAAAATATATATTTGAATATATAAACAAATTTAAAATCATAAAAAACTTAAATTCATACAAATTTTATAACTCAAATTTATAATTTTAATAATTAAAATTTTAGTACATTTAAGATAAACTTGATAAAAAGATGTCACTGAGTCTAGAGGCTCATCTAAAGTAATATGTGAAGGGATGTGTAAGTTTGTCTATGTGTTGTTGACTTTCAAAAAAAAAATTAAAAATTAAAATTTATGTTTTAAATAGAAAAATGATGTACCTATCATAAAAAATGAATATGTTGTAAAGTAATTAGAAGTAAAAAAAAAGGTGAGTAGGATGTTTAAATCTTATAAATTTTTAAAAATATTTCAACAAAAGATTTAAATAAACTAATTGAAGATCTATATTAACTAATGTGTCCATATCAATCTCATATATATATATATATATATATATATATATATATATATATATATATATATAAAATAAAACATTTTAATGTTGTATATAAAAAAATATTCAATGCGAGTTATCAATATAATATTTTAATGCGAATTAATATTGATATATACTTGAAAATATATTAATAATAAAAAACCATTTGATTTGCGTGATAAAAGGTTAAAATATTTTAATGTCAATTACGGATTATATATCAATTAAAAAATAACACGTTGTATTTTTCACTTTAAAAAAGTTTGCATGTGAAGAAATTAGATCCCTCTGAGCTCATGTTAGATCCGTACAAAGATGGATCTATACTGGTTTAAAATACATTGAATAAATGCTCATGTTAGAACTGTACTTAAGATGGATCTATACTGGTTTAAAATACATTGAATTTTTCGTTGAACTATTTTGATTTCAATAGTTTTCTTTCTTTGTGTTAGATGGAGATTTCGTGGTTAGTAATTGTATTTTTTATTTTATTTTTTTTCAATAAATTAATT
>JAXQQM020071614.1:0-85095 GCA_034641835.2 Pinus albicaulis | reverse complement strand
GATTTGAGTTTTTAGTCAAAGAACACTAGAGGTAACCACAAACCTACTTGGAACTCTAGGATCTAGCCTTCCTGAGTTCAGAGAGGGCTATCTCTTTAAGATTTATCTTTGTTTTTTATTTATGTTTTTAGGCTAGTTATGATAGAACAATTGGTTTTGTTTTAAAAGTTTTTTGTGGGAAAAAATCACTTAGAGGTAAACTAGAGAGAAATCAACTTGTCCATTGGGCTATGGAGTCTAAATATAGGTAGCAGCACTAGAAGTCAAGGCCAAAAAGGTACAAATGTATTCAGGGCAAGATAGATAACCCTCAAAGATTTGGAAAAGTGTTTTTTGGTGAAATTTATGATCGGGATAAAGGGAAATGAAGGATCCTTTGATCCAGAAAATGGAAGAAGGAGGCAGGGGTCAAATGGGAGTAGGAGCAATCAAGGATTCCTAACACTGGAAATTAGCAGAAAACATTAAAATGGTAACTAGTTAAAAACAGGGAGCACTAGACTAATCCTGTAGTAATATTCCTAGTTGCACATTCAGATAGAACAAACATATAATGAATTGCATGAAACTCAGAAAAGAAAACAATGACAAGAAGGGAGTACTTCACTCATCAGCTTATCACAGGGATCCTGAATTATGATGCCAGTTTATCTTTGTCCAATCTACTACTTCGAAATCAACACACAATAGCCTCCAATGTTCAGCAAAAAGTCTATAGTAAGTCCAGCAATTTTATTCCACACTGAATACTTCTAATGTAGAAGTATTTATACAAAATGTCATTACAATATCCGAGGAGAAATCTAGGAATATCTTTAGGAAATAGAAAATATCTTTACAAAATAAGAGGGACAACTGCTTAACAAATCAGCAAGTTGTCCTCTTATCCAAAATAAATAGAACTACTTTATCTAACAAGGAGCTTTTGAGTGATTAGTTGTCCTGCTTGATGGCTACTAGAAAATATCTTCATTTTAGTTGCCTTATCTGATACTCTTTAACACTGCTCTTTAACGCTGATACACTTTTGACTGATATTTCCACTGTTTACTGCTATAAAAATATATCTTTTTGCAGTAAAAATCAGCAGATTGTCCTTTTATTTCACTGTTTCTTTTTTACTGTTTTTAAACGTAATTTTCTTCACTGTTTTACCTCTCATTGTTAGATTAAATCTGTAAATGTTTTCCACTGTTCTTCATTGGGAATTTTGACATTCTTTAGCTTCCTGAAATTCTCATCGGCTTCCGTGTATCTCGCAAAGGTGGGCTTGAACAAAAAGAGATGTTTAATCTCATGTTGTAGAAAGAACAAATCTTCAAAGTGCTGGAGCAGGACCTTTCCTGTGGGAGTGCCTTGTGGTAATGGTTTGTTGACTTGCTCCTTGGTAAATTCCTTGATCTTTTTATCATAATCCTTGTGGGCCATCAGTTTTTCATTGAAAACATGGATATCTGGCAGACCTCTCTGTCTCAAATTTATGTATTTTGCCCAAAACTTTGTTATGGCAATATTCATTGATTCACACTTCTCTTCCAGATTGTTCATCAAATTTTCCTTTATTACCACCTTTTTAATCTGTAAAATGGTTTATGTTTTGTCCAATACCTGTAATTATTCCAATTCTGCTATGTTCTTGCTGTTCGGGAATGTGATGAGTTTTAAAGCCTAAGCTGGCTTATCAGTTAACTCATCCTTGGTCTTTTGAATCTCTACTTGAGCTGCTAATAATAAGTCTCTCTGCTCATATATAACCTGAATTGAAGGCCATTGAGTGTGAATGGCTTCAATTATGTTTGTCCATAGATGATTTTTTACAAATTAAATTTGTTCAATGAAAGTTAGCTCCTTTTGTAAGCCCTTGATTTGTTCTCCAAGTCTGATTGCCTTCTGTTCATGGGTTTTAGCATTTATGAGAGCTAACTTATTTGTAGCTTCAAGATTATCAATCATCTTCTTTAGGCTGTTGATTTCATTATTTTTCAAAGACAATTCCTCCATAGCTTTTACAATCTAACCTGCTCCATCTTTTTGTTGAACCTATGTTGTAGAAGAATTTGTGATTGAAGTAGTAGCTGAAATAACTGGCACTGCAGTTGCCAGTGGTTCTTTTGGTGCTAGTTTTTCTCCTAATGTGGAAGCCACTGCTGTGGTAATCACTAGTATAACTGAAGGAATGATAGGAGTGTCAGTTTGTTTCACAGTTTCCTTCTCTTGGACAAGCTGGTCCATTTGAGATTCCATTTCTTTGATCTGAGCAGTTAATTTGAGGATGAGCTTCATCATCTCTTCTTTTTCAATTTGATCTTGAAGGCTTTCTTTGGTTTGTGGATGCTCACTTTGAGGAAGCTTAAGTTTTTTCCTCAAAGCTGCTATATCCTCATTCTTTTTCTTTACCAACAACTCTGCTACTTGAATATTTAAGGGATCATATCCCACCCGTAAAACTAAATCCTCTAAGGCTTTAATCCTTTGGTCCTTTGCATACAAATATCCCTTGTCTAACTTCATTTGATCCTGCATATTAAGAATAGTATTTTGTAACTTGGTAGCACTCATTGCTTTAGTTACCACTGTTGAGTACATCATTTCAGAGCTATGTGTATGAAATTCAGTTTGATCCAGCTCATGAACATTTTCAGTATCTACCTCAAACTCCATCTTTTTATAATCTGCCACTGTCTTTGGTGCTGAAGTAGTTGGTTGCAAAAATGAAATAATCATCTTGTTTGTAGAATAATCAAAGGTTGTCAGTAGCGTATTTTGATTCCCTCATTTTTGCTTGAGGAATTGAGAATATATCTCAGTCTTGATCTCCTCATTCTTCTGTTTTATCTGCTTATATTTCTCTTTGATATCTAAATCCTTTTCCTCAGTTGTTTGTGAGGAAGAGGCCTCCATATTTTGTGGCTTTTCAATCATTTGAGTATCATCTTTACTTGTTGTTTGCTATTTTTCAATCTCTGCAAGAGTTTCATTGACTGTCACTGTTGCTTCATCATTATTTACTTCTAGAGCATTTGTATCTTCAATGTCAATTACCTTTTCTTTCCCAACTGAACTGAATTTAAGCCTTTTATTATAAATCAGTTTGAATTTAGTTTCTGTAGTTGTTTCTACTGTGTATGCTCCTTCTCTATTTCTTTTGGCTGAAGTCTCTGGCTGCTTTACAACTTCAAGGGCTTGTGTTGTAACCATTTTTCCTATTGTCTCTGTATTAGTAGTTGTATCTATCAGTGTGTTCTCCACCCATTCTGCTTGATTGGTAAACTTCTCAATCTCTCGCTTAAGCTCATGTATGAAGGGTGTTAGTTTACATTTTACCCTTAAATTGCTCAGGATCCCTTGAGGATCATAGTTCCATGGAAAAATTTCTTGAAATTTAAACTCTGCTAGTCTCTTTGTGATTTCTTTTTCTACCTCTCTGTTGTTTATGATGAAAGGACCAACCTGATTCGTTAGCTTGAATTGAGTCTTTTCCCTGGCACTAAGAAGTTAATAGAGTCATAATTGAGAATTTGTCTTAAATACTCCATTGAAAAAATTCTCATGCTCATATATTTTGGCAACTTATATGGTAATAAGTTGGATCCAAAAATTGTTATCTTTGTATGCTTTTCATAAAGAAACCAGTCTCCCATTTTATTTTGTTCTGATAGTTGAAAGATTCTTTTCATTTCTTCATTGACTCTGGGCTGCTTCGCTTTGTACAAAATGTTTGTTCCTGGATGCAGGAAAAGGTCTGAAAAATCTGTATAAGTGAAGTTACTGCCCTCTTTCCTAAGCAAGGAAGTCCAAAAGATAATGGACAGTGGCTTTCCCTCTAAGTCCATCTTTTGCAATGCGATTGCAAAATTATCAGCCTGGAATAAAAATAAGTGAAACAAGTAGGATGAGTATCTAAAAACCCCTTCAGTGGGTAGTTTGGTTAGTGGATGATGAATACTGTCTGTTATGAATCTGGCATAATCAAAAATGATTGCTGGAGGTTGGCCTGGAGATAAGGTGGATAGAAATCCAAGAATGGATTCATCAATGAATCCATCTGTAAAGTATCCCAGTATAAAATATAGCATTAAGATAATATGTCTAGACCCTTCAGGAAATTTGGCAGTAGAATGAGGGTTTATTTTAAGAATGTCAACATGGGAAGGAAAAAAATTTTGAAATATCATAAACCTCTTTGGGAAATCCAGGCCTACGTACAACTGGGTCAAAGCTTCTATAGATAGGGGGACTGATTGAGGATCAGACTGTAATTGCAACATTTGATTTATTGACTCTGCTGTGATGGTAAAAAGGATTTCTTTGTCAGCATTAACAATGGCCCTTTGGTCTGGTTCATAATGTTTTTGACATAATCTAACAAGGTCTTGTCCAGGATGGGTTAATGGAACTACATATTTGGGCAAATGAGTCTCCCAAATAAGCATTTCATCCTTGTCCAAGTATTTATCGTAGCACCAATTATGTATTTCTAAGAGGTTGAATTCTACAAGAGGATAAACAATCTTGTAGTCCATATCAGTCAATGGAAGGGTTTCTATAGCAGCTACAGGTGGCTGGAGGGGATTTACTGACACAGTGGATTTAGCAGTGAGGACTGGAGTAGATTTAACAGCTTTAGATGTTACAGATTTAGGAGGTTTGGATCCTCCAGGCTTGGTTGGTTTAGAAACTCCAGGTTTAGCTGTGATCTGTTTTTTGGTCATTTTGGAATAACTACTACAAGCTTAAATTGTTTGCAGGAGTTGTTTTTCTTTTTCAGGGGATATAAAATGGGATAAGACAGAAAACTAGGGTTTCCTGAATAGATTGGTCTGCAAAAAAGGAGTTTTTAAGATATCTGTAGGCTTTAAACCCTTTTATGTCCCTCAAATTGATCTTCAGAGGTCAAAAATTGAGGAGATTAGCTTCAAAAGTGGTTTTCTCGAACACGGAATTTTCTGATAAAAATTGGCTAGGGTTCGGTCTGTTTTGGGCGTTTTTGGGCAATTTGTCCGGTGAGTTCTTCTAATTAAAAGATTATTTTACTTATGGACGGTTTAGAATTGACTTTGCAGGGTTTTAATCTGATGAAAAAAACCTTCAATCGCAGGTATTTGGATGCTTGAAAGGGTTTCAGAGGTTCAAGGTCAAATGTGAGGTCTGGTCCAACTTGCTGGAGCAGAAAATGGCTTTTCCGATCTTCAAATAGGGAATATGAAGTCAAATTTTATTTTCTCTGGGTATAAATCGACAATTTGGGACAAAGGGTTCTCACACAATTTATCAAAGCTTTTTACAGTTTGAAATGCGCAAATAAACATCAAAAATGATATATCAAAGGTTTTAACCTTTGATATGAATCATCATAAAATGCATTAAATGCAGGTCTAATCCACTAGCGGGAGCGGTTTGGATTTTCAAGAAAATGAAACTGTCGGTAGTTTTCGCATTGAGCTCAAGCGGTAAGTAGTTTTTGTTGAAACGAATGCGATCCTATGAGAAGATGCCACATCGCAGGAGGCGGAATGGGTAAAACAACCCATTTCATGTACGTTTGGGCTTTGGGTAGACGATCAGTTTGTGAGCGCGACATCGATCTTGCGTCATTGGATTTGTGGAAAAGAAGCGAATGGTCATGATTTGCTTGGGAAGGTGCGGTCAAAAATATGGTGGGACCGGGGTTTAAACCTTTTGTTTTTCAATGGATAAAGGTTTAAAGTATGTGTAAGCGGGGCTTATGTATACGGGATAATATAAGGTTAAAAAGGGGCTAAATGATGGTATTTATATATATATAATAGTTTTATATATATGGGCGAAGGCACGTGAGGCAGGGTTATATGGTTAACTACGGTTTAGCCTATGTAAAGCTTGGGGCTTTACTTAGCGAGGATAAGATACAAAGGAAAAGTTTAATTTCAATGGAAAATCAACCTTAGTCTTAATCGTGATAGCACCTCGAGTTAAAATTTGATGCGAGTAAAGGTTGGTAAGTGTATTTCAAAGGCACTAGGGTTGAAACTTTATAAAAGACTTAATCTGTCTTTAACACTTAGGATAAAAATGTGATGGGCGGGGCAATGTTTTTGCGTTTCCAAATACATAGGATATGCATGGAAAGCCCTATTTTCATTATTTATTTTATTATATAGTTTTTAGACCATTGAAGGGTCTAATAACCATAGGGGGCGCGGTATTTAATTAAGGTTAGTTTTAGACCAAAGGGAGCATTATTTGGGTTTTTAATTTAGCATGTGGATAATATCTTTGGTCTAAAATCTTTATAATAATGGGTTTTAGGGGGTATTTTAGATAAAGGGAATTATATAGATAGGATAAGGTATTTTTAGGGAATTAATAGCATAAGTTAAAAGTTAATATGACAAGGGGAGATGGAATACACAAAAATACACTAAATGACCAAGTAGAGTGAATAAATAAAAGCAAGCTTATTATTTCATCATTTCACCAATTTACTTAGGATAGAGTGTTTTTTTAGGGTTTTTGTATTCTTTATAAATGAAGGAAGTTAATTAAATGGGATTTTAGGTTTCATTAAGTAAGAATGATTCTTTACTTATGAAGATGAATTAAATGTATGAATGAGGGATAAATAATGGTAAAGGGGATTTTATCATAAGAATTCAACATTTTCCACTATCCAGTCATCAAGCCTTGGGTCTGGTCCCAACAAAAGTCAAAGAAATGCACTAAGCCTCTTTAACTGGCAGTATAGAATACTTAATATTTACAAGGGAAGGGTAATTAGTGATTTTTTCCTGGTGATGAATATTACATGATTTTTCCCACTTCTTTCTACCTACCCAACATTACTCTAACATTTATTTTCTTCCTTTTAGCAGGTGCATTTAAGCTTGCTACCTTGAAACATTTTATTCTTTTGAAAGCATAAAATTATCTAATTCTACCTTATTTCATCCGAGGGCTCAGATTAAACTGATGAGCTCATCATTATTCTCTACCTATCTACTGATTAGTCAGGATTAAATTGTCTGACCAATCTTTATTCACTATCTAAAACATGGAAATTGAAAACATGACAAGTCAAGTTTAAACAGTTTAACTCATCATGGATTATGGCATTTATTTTGTTAAAATGCAACAAGATGATGGAGCTTAGTGAAATGAAGTCACCTTCACTAAGTGGGCCCGCAGGCTATTTTTGGCGCAAAGTCTATTTTTAGACTATGTCTATTTTTAGACATATGGATCATGGTCTATGAGTTGCAGGATGCTATCTATGGATGATTGGTCGAGTTGGTAAAAATAGATGGACCCCTATTTTTATACATTGGGCGGTTTCTATTGTTAGACTGCCTATTAAACAGAACAAATACATTATTAACCCTTAATAATATTTAGACTATAAACTTTATCTATCCCTCGAGCGCTCTGCCTGATGCTGCTTGATGCGGGCACATGCAATTTCCAAGGAAATACGTTTTCCTATGGGTTAGTTGAGCTATCAGATGAAATACTTCAAGCACCTTTTATGTATGAGTTTGGTGGAGTTGATTGAGGAAGTTAATGGAGTTGTGTTCGGTTTAACTTAGTTGAACTAGTTGAGATTAGTTTAACTAGCTAATCAACTAGTAATGAGTGGAGTGAATTAAATATTATTTAATTCACTAATTATTAACTTATTATTCAACTCAAGAACACATCAGTTCACTACAGTGCATGGACAGTTCAGTGGAGACCAGTGGAAGAGGTAGATGAAAGGGTGAGTTTGCTATTAGTTGCGACAGCAGTTGTGCATGAGATTTGCACAAGAATTGGAGGATATTTCCAATGATGATTGCGCAGTTGAAGCCAAGGAGATTCGAACTTGGATCTCTCATTGAACCAACTTGGATTGCGCAATAGAGGCAGGCAATTAGTGGATGAGTTTTGAACCTGTGACTTGTTCAAAACTGAGCTAGTTTGTGTGTAACTTTTGGAGACAGTACCGAGTACTTGTGAGGATTATTGTACTGAGATTGTTACATGTTCTCTTCCATTATAATATACAAAATAGCTGGGGGTTTTCAGCTATAATCTTTCCCCATACACCCATTACATACCGCGTTATATGTGTGATGATATGATGTTTTTATGATCGCATACCGCTTGTTTTATTTCCGCATATGATGATTAATTTGTAGAAGAGGTTATGTGTTATGCATGCAATTCGAATTGATGTGTGACCAGGATAATATCAGCGAATAAACTTCATTATTCAACAAATTTCTACATCATGTCGTAGCAAAATTAATCGTCTAATCATCAAGATCTATTACTATGATTGCAAACTATATTTTCGGGACAGAGCTCGTATACGAGCGTAGTCTCCGATCTGTCCTTATTTGAAGGTGAAAGGTCCGGTAAATTGCCCACAAAGAATCTCTGATTTGGAAATAATTTGTTCTCAAGTGTAGATCGGAAGCGGTTGAGTTATCAGCTCTTGGAATTCGAATTTGCAGATTTGTCTTCTTGGTGTCGTAGCGAAGATGTCTTTCAATGGATTGCGACTAGAGTATGCTCTTGAAGGCAGCTCGAATTATGTTGCATGGAAGGACCGGATGGAGGTAGTGTTGGATGATAATGGGTTGTTGGAATTCGTAGAGAAAGAAGTTCCAAAACCTGCAGATGCTGCCCAAGTTGATGCTTGGCAAAAGAAGATGGCGAAATGTCGAAGGATTCTGTTGGAGGGTGTAAAGGATCACATTGTATCCAGCTTGCATGGAAAAGATTCTCCATACTTGATGTGGAAAGTGCTGACAGATCTATTTCAGAGCAAGAGCGACCAGAGGAAGTTGGCGCTCAAGGATAAACTCAGGAACATTAAAATGGAGAAAGGCGACATCATACTGAAGTACCTCACGAAGTTCACCCAATGCAGGGATGAGCTGGGAAGTGTGGGGGTAACTGTCGATGAAGAGGACTTGGTTGACCTGGCTCTCCTTGGTCTTCCGAAGAGTTGGAATTCCTATCAGGACTCTGTCAATGGTCGGGAGAAATTGCCGGGATGGGAAAGACTGTGGTCAGATCTCATGCAAGAAGAGATAAGGAGGAATACCAAGGATGGATCTTCATCAAAGGCAACTGATGAAGAAAACTGCACTTTGGATGCCAAAGCAAAGAAGGGGAAGAAGAAAGCTTCTCAGTCCGGTGCAAAAGGCAAGAAGCAGCAAGACATGTCCAAGGTGAAGTGTTTTCACTGTCACCAGCATGGAAATTATGCCACAAATTGTCCGCAGAAGAAGAAAAACAAGAAGGCTGGCGGATCTACAGCAGGAGAGGCATTGGCCTCGCAGTTCGAGCTAGATTTTTCGCTGATCGCATGCTTGGTATCAAGTGTGATGGGATCAGTATGGTTCTTGGAAAATGGTGCGTCATTTCACATGACAGGAGATTGGGATTTGTTTTCAGATCTGGATGAGAAAGATCTTGGAGTGCACATCGAGATGGGCGATGATGGTAGATACAGTGCGACCGGTATCGGTACCATTTCCTTTGAGAGGGAGTCTGGTAAACCCTTCGTATTGAAGGATGTGATGCATGTTCCAGGATTGAAGAAGAATCTGATCTCTGTGGCGATGTTGGAAGACAAGGGGTATGATGTGGTCTTCAGCGAAGGAAAGGCTTTCCTGCGCAGTAAGACAACTGGAGAGACCCGAAAGATAGGGGTTCGAGTCAAGAACTTTTATCAGTTGCAAGTAGATGGCTGCATAGCAATGGCATGCAAGGCGGAAGCAGTGGTGAGCCGGGATGATGGCGAGCTGTGGCACAGGAGGTTGGGCCACCTTCACCATGGAGCCTTGAAGATACTGCAGCAGATTTCTACTGGGCTTCCTAAGGGCACTCTTGCGCAGTCAGATCAGTGCAAGGGGTGTACCTTGCGAAAATATGTGAAAGCCACCTTTCACGAGAAGGATAGTCGCGCCACGACGATCCTTGAGAGAGTTCACACAGACGTGTGTGGTCCTTTCTCAGTAGCTTCTACAGCAAAGCACAAGTACTATGTGATCTTTGTTGATGATTTCTCTTGGAAGTGCTGGATCTTCTTCATGCAGAAGAAGAGCGAGACATATTCAAAGTTCTCAGAGTTTAAAGTAATCGGTCGAGAAGGACCTGGGAAGAAGGCAGGGCGGCCCAGAACACAATGGTTGTAATCTACCGTGTGTTCAAGGACTTTGCCGCCGCGGCGGGGATTCGAAGAGCAGCTCATTGCCCCCATAACCCACGTTGTAACGGGGGCTGCCGAGCGAAGAACAACGATCGTGTGCCGTATTGCAGACAGCAGCATGATCAGGGCCTACCCATTCACTTGTGGGCCGAGGCATGCAATACTGCAGTATATGTGCAGAACCGTTGTCCTCACAAGATACTTGGCATGAGTACACCCGAGGAGGCATTTTCTGGTAAGAAGCCTGATATTTCCCATTTGAGGATTTTTGGTTCACCTGTCTACATGCATGTGACGAAGGATGCCAGGAAGAAGCTGGATCCGACCACAGAGGTTGGGATATTTGTGGGGTACACTGATACGCCCCACAACTATCGTGTGTATTTTCCAGACAGTCGCAAGACTGTTGTGCGACGGGATATCAAATTTCAGGAGGAGAAAGCCATGAAGTGTTCGCTTGAGAGGGAGCTACACTTGCATGCAGAGGAGGAGCTATTAGTTCCCAAGGATGAGTCTCAGGATGTGGATCAGCCACAAGATGAGGTTCATGGAGTGGAAGAGACCACTCATGCAGCGCCAACCATTAGAGGGCGGAAGCGCACTACGCGTAAGCCGTGAGCGGATCGGCTCAATATGCAAGAGAGGGTTGTAGTTCCACCTCCACAAGACAGTCAAAGACAGAGATGGGGCCTCTGGATTTGGAGACCGGATACTTGGCTCTTATGAGCAAATGTGTCGTGACAGAGCCATCCTCTTTCGAGGACGCTATGGAGGAACCCGTATGGAGATGCTATGATCGAAGAATATGATTCGTACCTGCCGAAACAAAGGTATGAGATTGTCCCAAGACCGGAAGGGCAACCGGGCAGTAGGTTCGAGATGGATCTACAAAGTGAAGGTGCTACCAATGGAGGGTGAAAAGTACAAGGCAAGATTTGTTGCCCGAGGTTTTTCTGCGCATAGAGGGAGCTCTATCCAGAGGAGACTTTTGCACCTGTCGCAAGGTACTCTTCCATACGGACGATCCTTGCTCTCTTAGCGTAGATGGGGTGGCACATTCATCAGATGGATGTGAAGACTGCGTTCCTCAATGGAGTTATTGAGGAGGAGGTGTACATAGAGCAGCCTGAAGGTTTTGAGATCTTCAGAAGTGAGTCGCATGTGTGCCGACTCAAGAGAGCACTGTACGGGCTGAAGCAAGCACCTCGTGCTTGGTACACTCGCATAGACAGCTACTTCACCGGGCTTGGATTCTCCAAGAGTGAGGCGGATCCTAACCTGTACCAGATTGTGGTGGAGGGGAAGCTGTTGATCATCGTACTGTATGTATATGATTTTATTTTGATGGGAAATGAGCAGTTGATACTTTCATGCAAGGATGATCTTGCACGAGAGTTTGAGATGAAGGACTTGGGCATCCTTCATTATTTCCTGGGATTGGAGATTTGGCGTCGTTAGCAGGACTGTTTGTTTCTCAGGGCAAGTATGCCCGGGAGATTCTGGAGAGGTTCAACATGCATGGCTGCAAGCCTGTTGATACTCCTCTTCCTGGAGGTTGGAGGAAGGGGGATGCTACTTCGGAGGAGGTAGTGGATGCCACTGTCTATCGACAGTTGGTGGGGTCGCTTATGTATCTGGTCAATACACGACCCGATATATGCTATGCTGTTAACCAGCTTTTGCAAGCTATGGTTAAGCCTACCAAGCTCTTTTGGAAGGCAGGCAAGCATGTATTGCACTATATTAGAGGCACATCGGGATATGGTCTATGGTACAGACAGGAGGATGGAGCGAAGCTTTCTGGCTTCACTGATGCAGATTGGGCAGGGAGCCCAACGGACCGGAAGAGCACATCCGGAGGAGTTTTCAGCATTGGGTCGACAGCAGTTTCCTGGTACAGCAGGAAGCAGAGATCCGTGGCACTCAGTTCAGCAGAGGCCGAGTACATGGCAACTAGTTTGGCTGCATGCGAGGCTATTTGGATGAGGAAGATCCTCGCAGGATTGTTCAGGTTGCATTTGGAGCCTACAGTGATTTACTGTGATAACCAGAGTTGCATTAAACTCTCGGCTAATCCAGTATTTCATGATAGATCTAAACACATCGACATCAGGTACCATCATATCAGAGATTGTGTGCAGCGGAGAATCATGTTACTTTCATACATTCCCACGGAGGATCAGGATGCTGATATCTTGACGAAGGCGCTCACCAGGAGAAAATTCGAATACCACAGAGGCAGGATAGGGGTTGCATATAATCCATATCTTGTTGAGAGGGAGTGTTGAAAATGCAACAAGATGATGGAGCTCAGTGAAATGAAGTCGCCTTCACTAAGTGGACCCACATGCTATTTTTGGCGCAAAGTCTATTTTTAGACTATGTCTATTTTTAGACATATGGATCATGGTCTATGAGTTGTAGGATGCTATTTATGGATGATTGGTCGAGTTGGTAAAAATAGATGGACCTCTATTTTTAGACATTGGGTGGTTTCTATTTTTAGACTGTCGGGCTAAAAATAGAACAGTCGAATATTATTAACCCTTAATAATATTTAGACTATAAACATTATCTTATCCTCTTGGAGCACTTCAGTTTGATGCTTGGATGTGGCACATGCAGCTGACAGAAGGAAATACACTTTTCCTATGGGTTAGTTGAGCTATTGCATGGTTGACTTTAGTTAGAACTCATGTGGCAGAGTTTGGTGGAGTTGATGAGACAGTTGGTGGAGTTGTGTTCGGTTTAACTTAGTTGAACTAGTTGTATTTAGTCTAACTGACAAATACACTAGTGATGAGTTGTGTGAATTAATTATTAATTAATTCACTAATTATTAACTCATTATTCAACTAAAGAACACATCAGTTAACAGCAGTGCATGGACAGTTCAGTGGAGACCAGTGTTAGAGGTGGGTGAAAGGGTGAGTTTGCTATTAGTTGTGACATTAGTTGTGCATGAGATTTGCACAAGCATTGGAGGAGATTTCCAATTATAATTGCGCAGTTGGAGCTAGTGGGATTCAAACTTTGATCTCATCTATAATCCTTTTGGATTGCGCAGTAGAGGCAGGCAAATAGTGGAGGAGTTTTGAACCCGTGACTTGTTCAAAACTGAGCTAGTTTGTGTGTAACTTTTGGAGATAGTACTGAGTACTTGTGAGGAGTATTGTACTATGTATTGTTACATGTTCTCTTCCATCATAATATACAACTTTCAGGTGGGTTTTCACGATAGCTTTCACCATACATACTGCTAAGCAGTATGTGTGATGATCTCGATGTTCTTATGATCGTATACCGCTTGTTTTATTCCCGCATGTGATGATTAATTTGTAGAAGAGGTTATGTGTTATGCGTTGAAATTGACCGATGTGTATTCAGATAATCTCACTGAGACATTTATTATTCGAAGAAATTTCTACACTTACTATGGACTCGCCATAATTATTTGCAATAAGTAGAAAGTAGTGGCATTTGGACTTGCACACTTTCATGTTTTATTCTCATTTTTTTCTTTTGTGGTATATATTTTTTAAGTCCTTTGATCTTTCTTTTATGACTTTTACCCTTTTTTGATTTTTTTTGATTTTTGATTTTTATTTTTTTTCAAAAATATAAAAAACTTGCAGAAAGCAAGGTATGTACATATTTTACAAGACTATCATAAGTAATTCAAAATTATGAATCATATATTTATAGGACCCTAACAGTGGCTTCACATGGGGATGGCATTTCCTGGTGTAATGTCAAGAACTCTAAGACTAGTAGTCACACTCATGATGATTTAGTAATTATCTTTTTTTTTTTTCCCCGCAAAAAAACTCATATTTATGACATTTTACTCTTCAAAGCTTAGGGCCTTCTCTCCGGGCTTCAACTTTGGAAAGAAAATATCCAATCCAATCTAAAAACTTCAATGGATATTTACAATGATGTAAAAAGTAACTGGGACTAACTATTGGTTAACTCAGAAGAATAGTAGTGTTTGAGCATTCTACCATTAACTGGTCCTTCTTGAATATATGTTCCATCCAAATATTTGATAAAGAAAGCATTGTTACCCCTATATCCATAAATTACATAAGGTCATTTCCATAGAAAGTAAAAATTTCCATGCTTACCTTTGTCCTCTCTCCTAGAATCCCACTTTAACACTTGCTCTCCAATGTAAAATTCATCTTCTTTACTTCTTTTATCAAAAAATTTCTTGATTTTATCATGAATGACTTGGGATTTCTCATAGACTTCTTCCCTTGTTTTTTGTAGATGAATAGTTTGATTTATCCTCCTTTGTATATCATTGATTTCCACTTGTGATTCTTGAATGATCTTCATTACTGGAACACCTAAGGATGATGGGAAAAATGCATCCATCCCATAAACAATTTGATAAGGGGAAGTGCCAATTGACTTTTTGGTAGTAAGTCTATCTGCCCATAAGGCATAGACTAACTTTTTATTCCAAGTCTTTTTGTTGTCTTCAAGTAATTTTTTGATGATATTTACAAGGCTTTTATTTGAGGATTCAACTAGGCCATTACCCTGGGGGTAATATGCAGTAGAGTGACCTAGGGTAATATGATACTTGTGACAAAAGGCAATCATTTTCTTAGATTTAAATGCTGCTGCATTATCAGTAATAATTTTCTGAGGGCATCCAAATCTGGATAAAAGGTTGTTTTCTATGAAAGAGATAATGACTATATCAGTGGCTTGTCTGCTAGGAATGGCTTCAATCCACTTAGTGAAGTAATCTGTGGCAGTCAAAATCCACTTATGTTGGCCAGAGGATGGGGGGTGAATTTCTCCAATGAAGTCTAAACCCCATTGTTGAAATGGCATTTCAGTTGAAATAGGCTTTAAGGGTAAAGGTAATAATTTCTTTTTTCCTTCAAAAATTTGACATTTATGACATAAAGTAACAAATTTTTTAACATCAGAAAATAAGGTAGGCCAGTGAAAACTAGCTCTAAGGATCTTATCTGCAGTACTTTTCCAGTATAAATGCCCTCCATAGTCACCTGCATGAAATTCTTCAAGTATTTTGTCAGCTTCTGCTTTCAGTAAACAATTTAATAATATCCCACTTTGTTCTTTCCAAAAAAGCACATTATCTAGAATACAAAATCTCATTGCTTTAAGTTTAAGAAATCTGGCTTTTGTCCTTGATAATCCAGGAGGAGCTTGTAAGTTGGTAAGTACAAAGATAATATCTGAGTACCAAGGTGAATCTAGAAAAGCTTGACTGATCATTTGAGTCGCCATCTCTTCCTGGTCATCAATCTGAGCAATAAAATTTATGTCTAATGCATTGCAGTTAGATTCAATGAGTTTTGTTGGTTTGATTTCTATGTCATATTCTAGGATAGTGGCAATCCACTTACCTCTTCTTCCATCAGGGCCATCCTGAGTAAAAATGTCTTTAACTACAGAATTAGGGACAGACAATTATGTGGGAATAGAGAATGTAAACTCTAAAATATCTTATGGCCTTAACCAAAGCTAAGGCTTGTTTCTCCATTATGTTATATTTCAGAGGTGCATCTCTAAGGGTCTTACTGAAAAAAGCTATAGGCTGTTCAAAACCTTGATCATTCTTCTGCAGTAAAACTACAACAATGGTATGCTTTGATGCAAAAGAAAAAATTATGAAGTCTTTTTTGAAATCTGGACTGATTAGGACTGGTGTTTTAGTTAAGCCTGTTTTATGGATTCAAATGATTGTTTGGCTTCAACGGTCCATTTTAAAGTTGAGTCTTTTTTGAGCATATTGTTCAGTTCTCTAATGATTTCAGCTAAGTTTGAAATAAATCTTCTCAAAAAGTTCATTTTACCTAAGAAAGCTTGTAATTCTTTAATATTTCTAGGTGGATGAATGTTCAAAATTGCTTCTATCCTAGTAGGATCAATTCTAATTCCTTTTTTGAAATTATATGTCCTAGTAACTTACCTTCCTCTAATCCAAAGAGACTTTTCTTGGGGTTTAAAGATATGCCAAATTTTCTACATTTAATAAAGACTCGTCTCAAATGATCCAAGTGCTCATTATCTGATTTAGAAAATACAGTAATATCATCTAAATAAATAACCAAGAAATCATGAATCTCCTCTGCAAAGGCTATGTCCATAGCCCTCTGAAATGTTGCTCCTGCATTCATCAGACCAAAGGGAATTTTCATATACATGAAAGTGCCCCAAGGAGTGGTAAAAGTTGTTTTAGCTTGATCTTCTTTTTCGACAAGAATCTGGTTGTATCCTGAAAAACCATCTAATAAAGATATTCTAGAGGAACCAACTACCCTTTGTAATATATGATCCATTTTAGGTAAAGGGTTATTATCCTTCAAATATACTTTGTTAAGATTTCTAAAGTCGACACATAATCTAATTTCACCTGTTTTCTTTCTTGTTGGTACCAGGTTTGAGACCCAATCAGAATATCTGATTGGTGCAATGATCTGAGCATCATACATGAGTTTTACTTCTTTTTCTATTAGAGGTAATAGAACATGATTAATTCTCCTTAATTTTTGTTTGAATGGTTTTTTATCATATTTTATGGGAATTTTGTGTTGGATTATGTTTGTGTCATAAGCTTTAAGATCTTCATAACTCCAAGAAAACACATCTTGGTATTCCTTTAAAAGATCAATGTATTTTCCCTTTTCTTGTGGAGGTAAAGATTTAGACAATTTAATCATTTTTTGTTTTAATTCTGTCCCAATGTTACATTCCTCAATGTCAGACCTAACTGGTTCCGTTTTTGTATTTTTAGGCACATCATTGGAATCAAAAAGGTCTTCCAAAGGGGTTAAACCTTTAGGAAAAAAATTATCTTTTAGATCTAACATGTCAATTTCTTCTTCAATGATTTCATCAATATCTATATTCTCTAAGTTATTTATATTAAATTGAGTAAATACAGTTGGTTTGTTAAATTTATGTACATCTATGTTATCTATTTCACAATCAAAATCCGAATCTATATTACAGTTTGTATCTATTTTACAATTTTGAAATTCTTCCTCATTATTTAAGAAATGGTAAATCTATTCATCCTGAGAGAAAATTTGCCAGTACTTGAGGTTGTCTGGGATAATTGGTCTATGTTTAACCTCAGCAGTGTACCTATGAGTTGGTTGGAATGGTAAGTTACAAGTACTAGCAAAATTTGTCAGACAATGTGCTTGACTATTTTGCTTTCTGGGTATAGCAACAAACTTGCATTCCAATAAACCATCAGTGAAATCTATCACTGTATCTCTGTATCTAGCTAGTCTAGGATTATAAACAGAATAATCTCCATTTATTTTCTTTATGATTAATTCTGAATCTCCCATGATTAAAATTCTCTTTCCTCCTAAGTTTCTAATGATCTGGAGGCCTAGAATGAGTGCCTCATACTCAGCCATATTTTTTGTACATTCAAAGTTGAGTCTGAAGGCATGTCCTTCTGAATGATTAGTCTCCATATTTGTAATCCATACTCATGCTCCTGCTCCTAATTTGTTTACAGAGCCATCAAAGTCTAATTACTAAAGGGACTCATGAAATATGTTGTCATTGTTTGGTTTTGGCTTTTTATCAATCAGTTCAGTTTGGATTTCATTGTTATCAGAGTTACATAAAATAAAAGAGTCAAGGTTAGTTGGTGTAGAATAAATGGGGTTATTTATGGATCTTTCAGCACTACTGACCATGAATTTCATTAATATTTCCCTATATAGCTTTTTGGGTTGACAAAACACTGATATAGTAGCATAGCTCATGTCCAATTGTAGAGATCCCTGCAACTTTTCTCCCCATGAGCGAGAAAGAATCATACCATACTTTGGTGGGATGCCAGCTACTACAATGTCCATTACCATACTCTTACTAGGGTATTGAACTAAAGTAACACATAAGTCTTTAATCAATCCTAAGCACTTAACTTTACTAGAGTCAAATGAAAACAAATCTTTATAAGGCCTGGTTATTTCTAGATTAAGAGTTTCCATGATAGCTTTGGGCATTAAGTTATGGGAAGCTCCTGAATTTAACATAGCGTTCTGCAAAATCTGATCATGGATGGTAGGACTGATATAGAAAGAAGGGACTGATCAATATTAATTATTTCCATTCACATCAGGGCCGAAAATCAACTTTGGTTGATTATCATTCAAATTAATAGCAACTTCACCATCATTCATATTCAAAGTTTCAGTCATAGTAGATTTGTATAAGTCATTTTTAACCAATTCTGTTAAAGGAATAGGTATTTTTAACTTAGCAATTTCAGACTGAATATTTAATGAGGGTTGAGATTTACTAATTTGAACTAATTCATCTTTAGTAACTGTAATATGAGTTGGTTTTTCTTGATTTTCAATAGTTGTATTTCTATTTTCAATTGTCTCTTCATTCTCTGTCCGAGTTTCTTGAGTTTTGCTGCTTTTAATTTTCTTTTCAGGGACTGTTTGTGTGGCAGCAGAAGTTTTATCAGACTTAGAATCATCAACAGGTGTTCTGGGATTATTTGTTCTAGGATTTGCTGATTTAGAATCAGTAAAAATATTTTTAGGATCAGAATTTGTTGTTTTTACTGAATTAGAAGCTTTAGTAGTATTAATTTTCTGTGCATCTTTGGAAGATTGATCTACTTCATCAGTAATATCAACAATTTTGGGACTTGTTGATTTTTTAGGACTGGAAGGATTGGAATTTTGCTTATTTTCCCTTGGGAGAATTTGCAAAACTTTTGTTTTTGGGGCTTCTACATTTTTTTTATTTTGATTTTGGGAATTGTTTTTAGTAGAAGAATCATTATTTTTCTTGTTTCTAAGGTTATACAGACTGTGAATTTCATTATTAGCAAAGTCATAACCTTGTTTGTAGTCAAAGGATTCATTGGAGTTTAATTTAGGTTTTTGAAGCTCAAACAGTTCCAGATCTTCTTGAGTGAGGAAAATGGTGTTGTTTTCATCTATTCCCATTAGATGATTGATTTCATCCTCATATTCATCATTATTTTGAGAACTTGCAGAATAGTTCTCTTGAAATGGGGGCCTAATGTTTTGGTCTGGAGCTGCTTCTTTAGCTTTTTCAGAATTATTGTTTTTTCTGAAATTAGGATTTCTAATCTGAGGTTGATTATCCCATTGAGGTTTTCTATCTATATTATCTAATATTTCTACCACCCTTTCTAAATTTTTGGCTAAACTACCTATTTTTGCATCTGAATTTGAATTTTCTTCTTTGATAGTCACTCTTCTTTCATTTCTGAGCCTAGCTTTTTTAGCCAATATGTTTATTTCTACACTAATAGCATCTTCTTGCATTTTTTCTAAAGTGTATGCACCTCTTTCCCTTAATTGATAAGCCATATCTGCATCAAATCCATTAGGGAATTTGAGCAGAACAGAATAAGGAGTAGGTTTAAGAATTGCAGGGATAGAATTATAGACACTATTATACCTAGTGCAGTAATCCTGAACTAACTCATTTGGAGCTCTTTTTAATGCATCAAATTCAGATAATATTTGAAGGGGGTTCTTTTTCTTTTCCCATTTATTAAAAAATTTCCTATGAAATACAACTAAATCAGTTATGCTACCAGCAACTAGATCTTTAAACCATTTCTTTACTTCTCCAGTCAAATTTTGAGCAAACAATCTCATTTTAACATCTGATTCATCTATTTCATAAATTTCAAAGAAGTCTGTGACTTTAGTTACGTGTTGTTGAGCAGTATATTGTGTAGTACCATCAAACAGTGGTATTTTGTTTTGATAATCTTGAGGCATGTTATGCAACTGTTGAGGTAAGACAAGGGGAGCATACCTAGCAGCCATGGCTTGAAGCTTTGCTGAGCTAGGAGGTAAAATAGTAATGATAGGTGTAGTGCTGGATATGGTAGCTAATGAACTGAAAACTGTAGTTGAAGAGTTGGGAAATGAAGCTGGTATCTAAATGGAATTGCTAGGAAATAAAGATGTGGTGCTTACAAAATATGAATGCAAAGTAGTGGATGCAGTGGATTGAGTGGATGAAGGAAATAATATCCTAGGCTGCAAAGGAAATTTAGGAATGAAATGGTCTTTGGATGAACTTGTAGTGGTATCTATAAATGAAGTAACAACATATAAAGATGAATCTTTTGTTGGTATTATTGTTGTATGCAATTGAGAAACTGGAGGTTTTATGTAAGACAACAAATGAGCTAATTCAATAGCTTCATCCATATCTTTAATCAATGAAACATTAATATTTTCAATTGTATTTTGATATTCATATTTATTTGATTTTGTTCCTGCTGAAATATTTTTCTGTTTTGCATTCAGAGATGAAATAAAAACATGATCTATAACAGTATTCTTCAAATCAGTTTCAGATTTAGTTTTAAACAATGAAAATTCAAATTTCAGATCAAAATCAATATCATTTAGACTCACTTACTCTTTGGGTAAAGAATTGGCTTTTCTTAATTTTACTTAAGATTCTAAATTGACAATTTGTTTTTTCTTTTTACCAATCTGATCTGGGTTATATACTATAACTGCAGGCTTAGGATCTGGGTTAGCCCTGGTATAGTAGGTTTTCCTAGAAGCCAGAATGACTATTTTGAATACCCACAACCTATAAAAATAATCTTAAAGTAAAAATATAATTGAAAGATCTTCCTTTAAGACTAAATTAATTAAGACTAGAGATTGGTTAGATTCCCCAATATGGTCGCTATTATGTTATCAATGGTTTTAACATACCACAACTCATAAAAATAATCTTAAAGTAAAAAAATAATTGAAATATCTTCCTTTAAGAATAAATTTAAGATTGGAGATTGGTTAAGTTCCCCAGTATGGTCGCCAATATGTTATCACCCTAGTAATTTCTTAAGTTGTGGGATTTGAGTTTTGTTAGAAAATTAAATATTATAGAGCAATGAAACACATAAAATATGCGGAAAATACAAGCACACAAAACACATAAAACCAGAGAGACACAGATATACGTGGTTCACCCAGTTTGGGCTACGTCCACCCCGAACAGCCATTCCTTCCTTTCTATTATCCAAGAAAATGAAGAGACAAAACCTACAAGCATCCGTCGTAATATCCCCCTTCTCTCACGTATCCCTAAACTCCTTTCACTCAGAATACACATACAATACACAGCCGCAATACAATACCCTCATACAAGCGAGGGGTTGCCTTCTAGAGCAAAAAACCCTAAACTAAACATTACTTCTACCGTCAAATCATCCGCCTAATGAATGGCCCAAATTGACTAGAAATTACTATACTTTTACAAGGCAATTTTACATATCTGCTTTAGATTTTAGGGGCACGTCGAAACCCCCCGCCGTGGGGGGTGCTCCATAAAGTCGTATGCTCCCGCCCTAGACCCCCCCAAGAAACGTAATTATGCGCCGTTGCCGCCCCATTAAGGTACAAGGGTCGAATGTTGTGATACAAAATAAACAAGATAATCGTGCCCACACCCAACAAGTTTTTAGTCAAAGAACACTAGAGGTAACCACAAACCTACTTGGAACTCTAGGATCTAGCCTTCCCAAACTTCAGAGAGGGCTCTCTCTTTAATATTTATCTTTGTTTTTAATTTATGTTTTTAGGCTAGTTATGATAGAACAATTGGTTTTTTTTTAAAAGGTTTTGGTGGGAAAAAATCACTTAGAGGTAAACTAGAGAGAAATCAACTTGTCCATTGGGCTATGGAGTCTAAATCTAGTTAGCAGCAATAGAAGTCAAGGCCAAAAAGGTACAAATATATTCAGGGCAAGATAGATAACCCTTAGAGATTTGGGAAAGTGTTTTTTGGTGAAAAAGTATGATTAGGATAAAGGGCAATGAAGGATCCTTTGATCCGGAAAATGGAAGAAGGAGTCAGGGGTCAAACGAGAGTAGGAGCAATGAAGGATTCCTAACACTAGAAATCAGCAGAAAACATTAAAATGGTAACTAGTTAAAAATAGGGAGCACTAGACTAATCCTTTAGTAATATTCCTAGTTACACATTCAGATAGAACAAACATATAATGAATTGCATGAAACTCAGAAAAGAAAACAATGACAAGAAGGGAGTACTTCACTCATCATCTTATCATAGGGATCCTGAATTATGATTCTATTTTAACTTTGTCCAGTCTGCTACTTCGAAATCAACACACAATAGCCTCCAATGTTCAGCAAAAAGTCTATAGTAAGTCCAGCAATTTTATTCCACACTGAATACTTCTAATGTAGAAGTATTTATACAAAATGTTATTACAAATATCCTAGGAGAAATCTAGGAATATATTTAGGAAATAGAAAATATCTTTACAAAATAAGAGGGACAGTTGCTTAAAAAATTAGCAAGTTGTCCTCTTATCCAAAATAAATAGAACTACTTTATCTAACAAGGAGCTTTTGAGTGATTAGTTGTCCTGCTTGTTGGCTGCTAGAAATATCTTCATTTGAGTTGCCTTAGCTGATACTCTTTCATCTGATACTCTTTAACCCTCCTCTTTAATGCTGATACACTTTTGACTAATATTTCCACTGTTTACTGCTGTAAAAATATATCTTTTGCAGTAAAAAATCAGCAGACTGTCCTTTTATTTCACTGTTTCTTTTTTACTGTTTTTCAAGGTAATTTTCTTCACTGTTTTACCTCTCATTGTTACATTAAATCTGTAAATGTTTTCCACTGTTCTTCATTGGGAATTTTGACATTCTTTAGTTTCCTAAAATTCTCATTAGCTTCTGTATACCTAGCAAAGGTGGGCTTGAACACAAAGAGATGTTTAATCTCATGTTGTAGAAAGAACAAATCTTCAAAGTGCTGAAGGAGGACTTTCTCCTTGGAAAATTCCCTGATCTTTTTATCATAATCCTTCTAGGGCATTAGTTTTTCATTAAAAACATGGATGTCTGGTAGACCCCTCTGTCTTAAGCTTGTGTATTTTACCATAAACTTTGTCATGGCAATGTTCATCAATTCAAATTTCTCTTCCAGGTTTTTCATCAAATTTTTCTTTGTTACTACCTTTTTAATCTGTAAAATGGTTTATGTTCTGTCCAATACCTGTAATTCTTCCAATTCTGCTCTATTCTAGCTGTTCAAGAATGTGATGAGTTTTAAAGCCTGAGCAGGCTTATCAGTTAACTCATCCTTGGTCTTTTGAATCGCTGCCTGAGCTGCTAATAATAAGTCTCTCTGCTCATATATAACCTGAATTGAAGGCCATTGAGTGTGAATGGCTTCAATTATGTTTGTCCATAGATGATTTTTTACAAATCAAATTTGTTCAGTGAAAGTTGGCTCCTTTTGTAAGCCCTTGATTTGTTCTCCAAGTTTGATTGCCTTCTATTCATGGGTTTTAGCATTTATCAGAGCTAATTTATTTGTAGCTTCAAGATTATCAATCATCTTCTTTAGGCTGTTGATTTCATTATTTTTCAAAGACAATTCCTCCATAGCTTTTACAATCTGACCTGCTCCATCTGTTTGTTGAACCTGTGTTGTAGAAGAATCTGTGGTTGAAGTAGTAGCTGAAATCACTAGCACTGCAGTTGCCAGTGGTTCTTTTGGTGCTAGTTTTTCTCCTAATGTGGAAGCCACTGCTGTGGTAATCACTAGTATAATCGAAAGGTGTTAGAGTCAGCCTTTGCAACTTTCCTTCAGTGATCAAACATGCTCTTACAAAGTGATTTTAAGGTGTCAAGGTCAAATTTTGTCATTTCAATGAGTCTTCAAGCAAAATTTGGTCACTAGGCATTAGGTCTAGGGTTTGCTTTCACTTCTTCCAAAGTTGTCCAAATGTCAGTACATGTCACCATTCAGCTGATTGTACCATCATTCAGAGGGTTGCCATCATCATGTCAGGTTCCAAAGAGTCATTTTACATCTCGTTCATGCTTCAGTTGTGCCTAGGTAAGGTCCATTTCCCTCTCCTAGGGTTTTGGAGGTAATTTCTCTTGGATGGTCAAATCGTCGGAAAAACTTGTATCCTGATGTTCAAACACCTTCCCCTATCCTTAATATACCTCTTTAAACACTTCCCATCACCGAGATCCCCCAAATTCCTCATTTTTGCACAAACCCTAGTTTCTAGCCAAAACTTGGCAATTTCCTAGGCTAGGCCTGTGTTTTGCCCTTTTGGACCCTTTCCCCTCACTCAATCTCTGTGATTCCACTTTCCCCTGCTTCCTAACATCCCTCCCTACTTCCCAAAATTTCTCCAAGAATTTAGAAGCCCCCTATCCCCTTCATTACTATGTTAGCGCTCAAATCTACCTTAGGCTGAAATAAGGTAAAACTCAAGGCTACATCAAACCATGCTCAGCCTCGTAGCTAGCCCTACGAGGACAGGAGAGGGCTCTCTTCGGGTCTATCTCTGAAAAAGGTTTTCAGAGGGGCTGAGATGAATTATAATGAACAATGAATACTGATTTTAGGCTAGTAAAGAGATAGGTAAGTTTGATTTTGATTTTTTGGATTTTTGTTGGAGAAATGGGAAAAACAATTTTTGGGTCCGGGGATAAGGCCAGATCTTTGCAGAATTCGAGTTGGGGCGAGGTAGGCAATAGTCTTGATGCTTTTGATTGAGTATATGGATGGATCAGAAAGACAAGGAGCTGAAAAGGGCAAGGATGAACATGGATCCTTTTCAAACAGGCGAAAACATGCAAAACTAAATGAATTCAAAGGCAGAGCACTGTAAACAATGGATTCAACCTCATCTACTCATTCATTTTAGTTTCAGAAGCATAAGAAGGGATGACATACATTAAACATGAAATAACTTACAATAAACTGAGAGAAAACACCATCAAGAACTGAAAGCCACAAGAATCCCAACAGGTGCTGCAAAACCTCTGATCTTTCCTTAGCCAAAATATGAAAAATATGTACAATAGTGTGCCAAAAGTTTCCCAAGAGTCCAATCTCTCCAACCTCTGAAAAGGATTGAGAAATTACATCATATAGAGCATCCTAACCAATTCCCATGCCTCTAGGGGTCGAATTCCTTCTTCAGGGATCTGTTTCAACCAAATTCTAATCAAGGAGCTAAAATCTAGGCAGCTAACAACTTGCCTCTAAAAGAGTGGAAACTGATTCATTTACATGATTTTCACTTTTTTGAGAGTGAATCTTCTAGAATAGGTAAAAATAAGCCAAAGTTACATGTCAACCATCAATTTACATCATGAAAACCCAAAAATTTTATCCACAAGCAAAACTGGTCCCAACTGGCCGAAATTCTGAGCTGGAAGTTGAAAATTCAGCCAAAAATTTAAGTGGGTAGCGCGCCTTTCAACCTGATTTTGAGGCACTTCCCGGCATCCAAATTGAGCTCATGATAGCTCGTTGGAAAGCCCTGGATGTTGGCTATCCAACCCAAGTGGAATTTCCCAATTTGGAGCTCATTTGACCCTCCAAAACTTCATTCTCCCAGAAGTACTTCCTGCTGGTGCAAAAGGTGGCAGCAAGGTGGTTTTCATGGTGTTTTTGGGCCTTTTGACCATCCAAAATCTGATGAAATGCTCCAGAAATTCTTGAGCATGCATAAATTACTATGAAAAACCCAAAAATGCAAATATTTCCTTCAGCAAGTGTCCCTAACAAAAGTGAGCATATCGACGCGCTACCCGTATAGCGGAAAAATCTGTTTTTGGACCAAAATATTTCAAAATGACAAAAATTTCTCCGAATTTGCTCAAATTCGGAGCGAAGACCCTCCATCATGTATCATGTCCAGCCAATGAAGCCTCGGCCAAAATCCGGAGTGGATCAGGCCTTTTCCGCCGTTTTAGTGCTTCGCTCAACCTCCTCTTCAGAATCTTCATTCTCGCTTTGCAGACATGCATGCGAGCCCAATAATGACCTTTCATGTGACGAAGCATGTCTTTCTCTCTATTGGCCTTTGCCAAAAACTTCTCCAGATGAATTTTAACATGCGTGAGTACAGAATCTCGATCGATTGGTGTCATATCACCAGGTCTCTTCCGGGCCAATTGTCGATCCTCACGGATTCGCCGCAGCTCATAAAGTGTGTGCTCATCCTCTAGCTGTTTGTTGCGCTGCTCCAGGTAGTTTATCACCCACTGAGCCTTCTGCAATTTATCTTTCAGCGTGTCATTCTCGGCCCTTTGCTCCTGGATGATCTCTTTCAGTTTCGAACTAGGAGAGCTCGCATCAACATCAATGATCGTGAAATCCGTGCCCCGGCCTCCTGATGGGACCTCATCATGCATGGGTTTCTTTCCCCTGTCCTAGATCTGTACCTGTGCTGAAGAAGAAGGCGAGACCCCTTCCACATCATGTGGAGATAATACTCGCTCTGCTGATGGAGTCGGCAAGACCCCTTCCACCCCGGGTGGAGATAATACTCGCCGTGTAGCTGCAAATAAGGCCCTGTGGCCTCGCTGGTATGTCACATACAATGGAGCACCGATATGCTCGACCTCAGGGATGTTCGGCTGATGTGAAGGCTCTCCCTCATCATAAACTACCTCGGGAGGCGGCTGTGGCGCTGTGAAGAAGTCACGGGAGATGAAATCCTCCCAAGTAATGCCCTGCTGTGGAATCACTGTCATACTCCTGCTCATAAAAGAAATCTGTCTCTGACATGGCTCTGAAAACAAGATGTCTGCAATATGTATGTTGATATAGGTGTAATGAAGTCAAAGTTTCAATGTATGCTCAAAACCCAAATATATTGTATATGTACCAAAACATCATAAGCAAACAAGTGACAGTGGTAATAGCTCTGTTTTAGTGGCATAAAAACAGTCTCTGTTTTTGGATCACAAGTGATTTTGACAAATAAGTACCAAATGCAAATGTAGTGTGCAGCCTTTGTAATGCTGGCCAAGGATTTGTCAATGGACTGTGTTTGTGTTTGGCAATGAAACAATAGCAAGGACAATAGTGGTAATATTATGGCAAAAAACTATGTGAAAACATGAGACTATATGGACAAGTCAACATGAAAGGATGTGACAGCAGTGGTAGAATGGCAAAAAGGCATGAGGATGATGTACATAATGTGCCAAGGCACCACAAGCGATATTAGGTATGAGCACATATACCAATCACGAAAATTTACAAACCCTTCACTAGACTGTCACTATATCTTTTAAAACCCTGAGAATTGAATTTGCTATGAACATAGGGTTTATAGATTTCTCCTCAAGCAATGCTTGTTTCCCAACTTCAAAAAATACCAAAACCTCTTTCAAAAATCACTGAGCAATGATTAAAAACATGTTTACAAGTGGATGGAGGCGTTTGAGCTCGAAATCGGACGCAAAGACAAAATTTCTTGGCTCTGTCGCTGTATGGGTAGCGCGCCTTATATGGGTAGCGCATTTGAGGTTTAACACGGGCTGTAGGCGTTATATGGGTAGCGCCCCTTATATGGGTAGCGCGCCTCCTGTATGGGTAGCGCGCTACATAGTGCATTTTGCAGGAGCCTTTTGGAGGCCTTCCCGGTGTCAAAATTGAGCGTGTGATAGCTCGTTGGAAATCTATTGGAGACTAATTTCCAACCCAAGTGGAATGTTTTAATTTGGACCTCATTTTCATTGTCAGAAATCAAATCTCCCAAAACTTGTCAAAATGAGCAGAATGAGGCTGCCTCAAGGCAGAGCGCTGTTGCAGTCAACTTTTGAAGGTCTTCCTCAACTCCAAATTGAGCTCATGATAGCTCATTGGAAATATATTTGTGTATAGTTATCCTTTGACTCATCAAGCAAGTCATTTAGCCAACCATGCTAGGAGAAATCTTGATTTTCCCAAGGTCACTTCAGAGGTGCATTCAATTCTCCTAAGGCAACGGTATTTTTGACATTTCTCTAAAACCATGATACCTGTGTAAAAAGTGAAAGAGGTTTTTCTTCCTTGGGATGTTGTGGACAAAAAAATCTCTCAGTTTTCCAAAATTCATCTTTTATTGCTCTGAAACATCTTTTGAGTGAAACTTATCCCGATGTGTGAAACAAGGAATTTTGTCGAAATGAAGCGAAATGAAGGGGATAAGGGGCTTCTAAATTCTTGGAGAAATTTTTGGAAGTAGGGAGGGATGTTAGGAAGCAGGGGAAAGTGGAATCTCAGAGATTGAGTGAGGGGAAGGGGTCCAAAAGGGCAAAACACAGGCCTAGCCTAGAAAATTGCCAAGTTGTGGCAAGAAACTAAGGTTTGTGCAAAAATGAGGAATTTGGGGGATCTCAGTGATGGGAAGTGTTTAATAAGGTAAATTAATGATAGGGGAAGGTGTATGAACATCAGGATACAAGTTTTTCTAATGATTTGACCATCCAAGAGAAATTACCTCCAAAACCCTAGGAGAGGGAAATGGACCTTACCTAGGCACAACTGAAGCATGAACAAGGTGTAAAATTACCCAACGGAACTTGACATGATGATGACAACCCTCTGAATGATGGTACACTCAGCTGAATGGTGACATGGACCGACATTTGGACAACTTTGAAAAGAGTGAAAACAAACCCTAGACCTAATGCCTAGTGACAAAATTTTGCTTGAAGACTGTTGTTTCTGACACTGACCTTGACACCTTAAAATCATGGTAAGAGCATGTTTGATCACTGGAGGAAGGTCGCAAAGGCTGAATCTAATGTCTGAAATGATAGGAGTGAGGCTCGATCTAGCTTCTCTCTGACAAGCTAGTCCATTTGGGATTCCATTTCTTGTGATTCGAGTGAAGACTGAGGAGAAACTTCACATCCAGGAAAAATTTCGGGGCTAATATTCGTAGGTGGGCTAATTTTCAAGGTTTTTTCAAAAAAATATTAGCCAATTTCCATTTTTTTGAAAATTGATTTGCCCAAAATTTATAGTATAAAATTATTTTACCCTAAAAATCGCAATATATATATATATATATATATATATATATATATATATATATATATATATATATATATATATATATAATTTTTTACAGCTTTTTACATATTGGGAATAGTAATGTCTGAAGTTTCCTAAACTTTAAGATAAATCTCCATCCTTAAAATTTTCCTTGTCATCTCTTCTTTTTGAGTTTGATCTTGAAGGATTTCTTTGGTTTGTGGATGCTCACTTTGAGGAATCTTAAGCTGTTTCCTCAAAGATGCTATATCCTCATTATTTTTCTTTATCAATAACTCTACTACTTGAATATCTGAGGGATCATATCCCACCTGTAAAACTAAATCTTCTAAGGCTTTAATCCTTAGGTCCTTTGCATACAAATATCCCTTGTCTAACTTCATTTGATCCTGCATATTAAGAATAGTATTTTGCAACTTGGTAGCACTCATTTCCTTTGTCACCACTGTTGAATAGAACATTTCAGAGCTATGTCTATGAAATTGAATTTGGTATAGCTCATGAAAATTTTCAGTGTCTACCTCAAAATGTAGAAATTATATAACTTATGTTATATGTCCAAAAATCTTCGATCTCTGTTCATTTTAACTTCATCCAAAATACAGAATCTATTCCACCATTGATCATTTGCAGAAATTAAATCAAGATTGCAATGCACACATGAAACAATAAAAATTCACACACATTAACACAATTGTTTAACAGGAAAGCCTGAAGTTGAAAACCCCAAATATATGTATATAATATATGTCATAGAGATCATGTAACAATCCTCATACAAAGCTGATCATATCAAGCTCTCAGTACAATACAATCGCTACACACTAATCAAGCCCGATCTTGCAAATCCATGCACTGATCTTTGCCACCTGCTAGCCAGCCTCTACTACGCAATCCCTCCTGAAGAATGGCTCTGAATGAGTTCAAATTACTCTAGCCTTGCTCACACAATCCTCATTGGCATCTTCACAGAGTGTACGATGCAATCAATGCATCACTATAGTCACAACTGATAGTCACACTTGCTCTTTCACCTATCTCTCCACTGGTCTCCACTGAAACTGCCATGCACTGTAGTTAACTGATGTATTCTTTAGTTTATTAATGAGTTATTATTTAGTGAATTAATTAACTAGTTAATTCACACCACTCTCACTAGTGTATCAATCAGTTAGACTAGATACAACTAGCTCAACTGTGTCTAACTGAGTTAAACTGAACACAACTCCACCAACTACTTCTACAACTCCACCAAACTCTGTCACATGAGTTCTAACTGAAGTCCTCCATGAAATAGCTCTAGTAAACCCTCAGGAATAGTGTAATTCCTTCTGTCAGCTCCTGTGCCACATCTGTGCACTTAACTGAAGTGCTCCAAGAGAATAAGATAATGTTTAGAGTCCAAATATTATTAAGAGCTAATAATATTCGACATATCTATTTTTAGACTGTCAATCTAAAAATAGATTCCGCCCAATATGTCTAAAAATAGAAGTCCATCTATTTTTCCAACTTGACCAACCATCCACAAATAGCATCCTGCAACTCATAGAATATGATCGACATGTCTAAAAATAGACATAGTCTTAAAATAGACTTTGCGCCAAAAATAGCCTGCGGGCCCACTTAGTGAAGGCGACTCTTTTCACTAAGCTCATCATCTTGTTGAATCTCAACACTCCCTCTCAACAAGATAGGGATTATCTACCACCCCGATCCTGTCTCTATGGTATTCGAATTTGCTCCTGGTGAGCGCCTTCGTCAGAATATCTGCATCCTGATCCTTCGTAGGAATGTAAGAAAGCAACATGATCTTCCGTTGCACACAATCTCTGATATGATGGTACCGGATGTCAATATGTTTAGATCTATCATGAAATACTGGATTAACCAAGAGTTTAATGCAACTCTGATTATCACAATATATCATAGTAGGATCTAAGTGAGAACCGAACAAACTAACCAGGATCTTCCTCATCCATATAGCCTCGCATGCAGCCAAACTTGCTGCCATGTACTCGGCCTCTGCTGAACTGAGTGCCACAGATCCTTTTTTCCTACTGTACCAAGAAACTGCTATAGATCTAATACTGAAAATCCCTCCAGATGTGCTCTTTCTGTCCGTTGGGCTTCCTGCCCAATCTGCATCTGTGAAGCCATGCAACTTCACCTCATCCAACTATCTGTACCACAATCCATACCCAGATGTGCCCCTGAGATACCTCAGGACATGCTTTCCTGCCTTCCAAAAGAGCTTGGTAGGCTTCACCATCGCTTGTGAAAGCTGGTTCACAGCATAGCATATGTCCGATCGTGTATTGACTAAATACATGAGCGAACCAACCAACTGTCAATAAATAGGGGCATCCACTACCTCTGCCGATGTAGCATCCTCCTTCCTCCAACCACCAGGAAGAGGAGTGTCAATAGGCTTGCAGCCTTGCATGTGAAACTTCTCCAGTATCTCCTGGGTGTACTTGCCTTGAGACACAAATAGTTCACCTTTCCGCTGCCAAATTTCCAATCCCAAGAAATAATGAAGGAGGCCCAGTCCTTCATCTCGAACTCCTTTGCAAGATCTGCCTTGCATGAGTGTATCAACAGTTCATCACCCGTTAGTATTAAATCATCTACATAAAGCACAATGATCAAAAGCTTACCCTCCACCACAATCTGGTATAGGTTTGGATCCGCCTCACTCTTGGCGAAACCAAGTCCGGTGAAATAACTGTCTATCTGTGTGTACCAAGCACGAGGTGCTTATTTCAACCCATACAACGCTCTTTTGAGCCTGCACACATGCGACTCGCTGTTGAAGATTTCGAATCCTTCAGGGTGCTCAATGTACACCTCCTCCTCAATGACTCCGTTGAGGAACGCAGTCTTCACATCCATCTGATGAATGTGCCAACCCATCTGCGCTGAGAGAGCAAGGATGGTCCGTATGGATGAATACCTTACGACAGGTGCAAAGGTTTCTTCATAGTCAATCCCCTCGATCTGTGAGAAGCCCCAGGCAACAAATCTTGCCTTATACTTCTCAACGCTCCCATCAGCAGCTTGCTTCACTTTGTAGATCCATCTCGAACCTACCACTGATTTCCCTTCCGGCCTTGGGACAATCTCCCATGCACTGTTTCTGACAATCGAATCATACTCTTCCACCATGGCATCTACCCATGCGAGATCCTCCACAGCTTCCTCGAAAGAGGATGGCTCCGTCACGATACACTTGCTCATCAGAGCCATGTATCCAGTAAATCAGTCAGGTGACTATCTCTGTCTGTGCTGTGATGTAGGAGTATGTCTTACATTGCATCAAGATTCGCCGTCAACATGCCGCATGAGTGGTTTCTTCCATTCCATGAACCTCCTCTTGTGGCTGATCCACATCTTGAGGCTCATCTTTAGGAACAAGTAGCTCCTTCTCTGCATGCAAGTGTAGCTCCCTCTCAAGCGACAACTTCATGGCTTTCTCCTCATGAAATTTGATATCCCGTCGCACGATAGTCATCTGACTGTTTGGAAAATACACGCGATAATTATGGGGTGTTTCTGTGTACCCTACAAATATCCCAACCTCTGCGGTCAGCTCCATATTCTTTCTAGCATCCTTCATCACATGAATGTAAACAGGTGAGCCAAAAATCTTCAAGTGAGAAATATTAGGCTTCTTACCAGAAAACGCATCTTCGGGTGTACTCATTCCAAGTACTCTATGAGGAAAACGGTTTTGCACATAAACCGCAGTGTTGCATTCCTTAACCCACAAGTGTATGGGAAGTCCCTGATCATGCAACATCGCCCGTGCAGCACCCATGATCATTCTTTTCTTCCTCTCCACGACCCCATTTTTCTATGGGTTATGAGGCACTATGAGTTCTCTTCAAATTCCTTCTTTGCTACAGAAGTCTTTGAATTCGCCAGAGATGTATTCACCACCATTATCTCTCCATGAAGATTTCACTTACTTCCCCGACTCTTTCTCAACCAGTGCCTTGAATTCACAGAACTTTGAGTATGTCTCGCTCTTCTTCTGCATGAAGAAGATCCAACACTTATGAGAAAAGTCATCAACAAATATCACATAATACCTGTGCTTTGCTGTTGAAGCAACCGAGAAAGGTCCACACACGTCTGTGTGAATTCTCTCAAGGATCGTCGAAGCACGACTATCCTTCTCATGAAAAGTGGTCTTCAAAAATTTTCCCAAAGTACATCCCTTGCACTGATCTGACTGTGCAAGTGTACCTTTGGGAAGCCCCGTAGAAATCTATTAAATGCCTAAAGACACAGCATGGCTCCAATATCCTATGCCACACTCCGCCCTCATCCCGCTCACCACCCTTCTCTGCTTTGCCTCGCTATCGTAGCACAACCACTACTCCAATTGATAACACTTTAACTCGAATCCCTATCCCTATCCTCACTAAAAAACAACATCATAACCCTTGTCTTCCAACATCGCCACAAAGATCAAATTTTTCCTTCAATCCTCAAACATGCATGACATCCTTCAAGATGAAAGGTTTACCGTAGATCATATACCCAAAACTATCACCCTTGACATTCTGCCGACCGTATGAGCTCATTAACACTCATACATGCCTTCCGCAGTCTTACAACCTTTACTCATCATGTCAAGCCCTGAAACAGGAGGAAAAACCCTAAAAATCTCTGAAACTTTGGGTACGCATGTAACATGAGGCCTGACTGCATTCCTAGCTTGGGTACGCAGGTAATGCATGGCTTACCTGTGTTATAGAACGAATTTTTACTTTGCAATTCTTGCGTACCCTCCTCAAAGTCAAAAAGGCGAGAAAGTAAAGTCAAAAAGTGGTTTGAGGTCAATTCTAGAAGGTTCTAGATGAGAATTTTTGGGGATGAGTACGCTTTGATAAGGTGCATGTATCCCTCACCTTAAGGAACTAATCCCTTGATGTGAGGAGTCTATCCCTTTGAAGGAGGATTCTATCCCTTCAAAGGTGGAATCCTAACCTCCTCATCTGCTTTATAAAAGGAGGCATTGGGTAGCCTCAAAGGGTTAGATTTTGGATATTGAGAATTAGAGTTCAAGCTTTATGCGTGATTGAGTTGAAGTGTTGTTGAGATTTAGACTTCTTTCTGCTGAGATTTTGAGAGGAAAGATCACATACCTCTTTGTGCTCCTAGAGGAAGAGTGCAAGACTTATCAAAGTAGAGGAGACTCCTGCTTCGGACCCCGGGAAGGCCTTTCAAACATCAAGGCTAAGGTTGTAAGGTTCTTCTGTATATTTTAAGATTAATACAATCAAGTTTTTTTTTTCTCAATAAATTGTCATTCGATTGTTTATTTCAATAAGCTGTCGTTTGATCATTTATTTCATAGATTCCTTGATCACTATGATAGGTATGTTTTATGATTATTTGTTATACAGGTGCTATTTAATATTTTCTTGTTTGTGATTGCAGGTCGACAAAAGACGACACTTTCTTGCGACGAAAGAACTCTTGTTGCGACAGAAGGATTATTGTTGCGACGAAAGGACTCTTGTTGCAACAAAGGATTATTGATGGGATGGAAGCACTACGACTGCAAATCAGCATTTGGATCTAAGGTAGGATCAACACCTTCATAGCATTTAATTGCAAAACAAATATATTTAGAGAAAGACAAACTTAGTTGTTCGTTTGTTGCTAGATTGTCTTCTGACACTAGGGAGATCGGTCTTGTCCGCAAGAACGATTTATCCGGCCAACAAATTGGCGACTCCACTGGGGAAAGAACTTGTTGTTTTTGGTTCTCTTTTATTTTGATTTGAGGAAAAGTTTTTCTGGTTTTTGATTGATGGATATTTGCCTGGGTAGCTTAGTTTTTCTTTGTTTTTGAAAGCTTTGAAGTCTTTTATGTTTTTCTTGAAGTTTTCAGGGGACCGCACTTTGTCTTCACACACAGTGCGGGCATCTCCGCACTTTCCTTAAGTAACCAGTGCGGGACCGCACCTGTTACTTGTGGGACCTGCGGACCTTGTTAAAAGTCTTGAAAAACTTAGATTTCTTCTTTTAGTTTAGTTTAGATTTAATTTAGGATTCTTAGCATCTACCCAGATCTGTATTTTTCTGTCAAAAATCTCTTGTTTCTGAATTTCTTTCAGCAATTCTTCATCTCATCAATCTCCATTAAGTTAATTGGGTGTTTTGAGTCTCTTTTTTGAGAAATTATTAATTTGATTTCCTTTGGTCATTACTTGGAGGTTTGTCTCAGTCTTTTCACAATTTTACATCTTTTTGCTTTCATTTTTGCAAAAAAAATTCCCCCTCATTCGCCGGGGGGGGCTAAATTGTGTATGAGTGTTAATCGCCTTTGAGTGTTTTTTGATCTTTGGAACTCTCACCCGATTTTCTTGACTTCCACTTGATTGGTTCTTAGATTACATTAGAATCATCTTGTGTTTGAGAATTCTCTTGCATAGATGACATTTGCATAATTAGAATTCTCATTTTCAGAATATGAATGAAAAATGTGCATAGATTACATTTGCATACTTTTCAAGTGAATTGTGCATAGATTACAACTGCATAGTTTACATTCTGAAAAATCAGTCATAGATTTAGATCAGTTTTCTTTGATTTGAATTTAGATGTTTTTATGCTTGTTTTAAAAACACAAAAATAAAAAATTGTTTTGGGATTGATTTGCATTAGTTTTTCTTGATAAAATTAGTGCATTAGAGAATTTGTTATATTTTCTCTTAGTGATCAATTTTTTGCATTGTTGGAAGTGAATGGAAACTCTCTCCTTACTTTAATTAGGATTCATCGAATTGAAAAGATTACATTATCATATTCGATTGCATTCAGTTTTGGGTCGGGTCATAACACCATTGGTTTCGTATCCATTTACCCTTTTGAGTAATAACAGCCTAAATAACACAGCGCTTAATTAAAATTCATCTAGTAATTTTTACATTTTTAGGGCTCTTTCCACCAATATAGCTTAGGATTAGTGCTTTGGAATAGGTTGTAGTTAACTTTCCAAAGCAACTAAAACAAACAAGTAGATAAATCTTGCGGTAGGAAATAAATCCAATTGTAATTTGTACAATCTGGGAAGCTTCTCTTAAAGGAGTTAATCACGAGATCATGTCCGAACCTTTGAGACAATCAATTCTGTTTCATTGGGAAAGATAGAAGATTTTGCCCGCATTAAAAATGGTAAACCTTGGATTAACCATTGTCGAGGAGCCTGGGGTCACTTGTCGGTAAACCTCGGATTGACCATGTCGAGGAGCCTTCAAGGGGATTGAGCTTTGTTACTCTGCCCTTGCGCGTGGAATCGGATCGTAGACTGTTCCCCCAATTGTATTTGTTACTGTTGGTAACCTTAGTGTCCATAAGCCTAAGATTATTTCCTAAGGTGACGGTGAAGGAAAGATCTCACTGTACCTAGAGCAGACGTCGACTAGACTCACTTGGACTCTCTCGGGGGTTCTTTTCACTCGATATGGTTTTGTGAAGAAACTTGTGCCAGTCTGTTTCATTAAGCAGGTTGTCGGGGTAACTGTTCCAACCACCCTTTCTGTATTAAATTCTACGATGTTGGATTTCATCACCAACTAGTGTTTTAGTACGGGAAGTTACTTTTTGTGTGTGGTTTGACTCCTAGATTTGATAGCGCGTGTTAATTTGTTTATTTTTACTTTTAGAGACCATAGGTGTAAATTGTGAATTTTAATTGTTAGGTGTGAATTGTTAATTGTTAATTTTAGTTTTAAATTGTTAATAAAATTCACTGAAGTTGAATATAATGGCAACTGTTCCAGAATTTACCAACCAAGGAATCCCTCTTAACGAGAATCCTAGTACTTTTCCTTGCTTTGGAAATTTTGGTCCTCCTTATATGGCTACATTGTCATTACCTGGATTTACAATAGGTTTACCGATATGGTTATTTTCAACTTCGTTGGCCCCGAATACTCCAATTGTTCCACCTCAACCAGATGCTTCACTTCAATAGAGTTCACCATCTCAACATCACCAACCTTCTGTTGACCCTTTACCTTCTTCGCCTAATATTTCCTCCTCCATTTCTTCCTCTTCGCTTGGTAAAAGCCTTGACGCTAGTAACCAGGTGGCTAAGAAGAAGAAGAAAGGGAAGAAGAAGAAGAAGAAGAAGCAAGATAAGAAAGAAGTCAACCAACCAACCATGGCTATAAGTGTTAGTTGTGTTGAGGAAACCTCCAACATGCATCGTAAACCCAAATACCCTTGCAGGCTTTGTAAGGGTGACCACTTCCTTATTAATTGTCCTGGTATTCCAAAGGTCTTGGAAGTATGGTCAGAAAAATCTCATCAACTTTCCATTGATCCATCAACCAGTGATAGTCAGGTTCTTGGGAAAAAGGGTAAAGTTAGGTTTCCTTGTAAGTTATGCAAAGGGAGTCATCAAACTCACATTTGCCCTCACATGGATGAAGCCTCAAAATTATTGGAAAACCTTACTATTCCACAGCAAGAATTTCCAACTGGTTACCGTAAACTTTCTCCCAACCTACCGTCAACTGACGGAGTGATTGATCTAGTTTCAAGTACAGTCGATCCCACTCTTCCATTAGAGAGTGAAACTCATATCACTCAGGTTGATGATCCATTAGTTGATCAAGTGGTCGATTCGATTTCACACTCGGTCGATCCCATTCTCCCTGTAGAGAGTGAACTTCATACCGCTCAGGTTCTTCTTGTTACATCAGATTCTTCTATGCCGGGGGGCATTTCACCTATTTCTACAGAACCCCCTCCAAGTACTGAGGTCTTTTCCTTTGATTGGAATAGACTGACAAAACCTCATCTTCCTTCCTCCATCCCTTTCCAAATCATTGTGAAGTTTGGTGGTAGGGACATACACCGCACACAGGTAGATGAAGGTGCTTCTGTTAGTATTTTATCCTCAACTGTTTGGAAAGCTTTGGGTTCCCCTCAGCTTGTGCCTATTACGCAGAATCTGAAAGCTTTTAACAGAACCATTAGTGAACCTTTAGGGATCCTTCCTAAGTTTTCTATTACCTTGGAAGGTAAAACTGTCTGTATTGATCTTATGGTAGTTCGAGGCCCCTTGGATTTCAATTTACTCCTTGGGCGAGACTATGTCTATGCAATGAAAGCTGTAGTATCGACACTCTTTCGTGTGATGTCTTTCCCTCACAATGGAAATATTGTGACTGTAGACCAGCTTTCGTTCCCTAGTCTTGTTTCAACTACCAGTAATATGACACCCCTAAATGTTCCTGATTCTAAAGTGGTATCTACCCCGCCACGGGTTAATTATGTGGCAACTAGTCCCATGTTTTCAATTACCGATGTAAGTGAGCCTCTCACTGTTTGCTCATCTTCCTTTGACTTAGATCTGGTAATTGACATGGAAAACTCTATGGGATTATTTGAATCGATATTCTTATCCCTTTTGAGTCCCCTTGAGTGACATGTATTCCTTCCGGAGAACTATTATTCCTTCTAATGAAGACCACTTGGAAGCCATGATCAAGTTCCTGAGGATAGTTCCTTTTACTGTGTCAACCTCGTTAAAAAATGAAACAAGTTGGCTGAGGATAATTCCTTTTACTGTGTCAACCTCGTTAAAAAATGAATCGATGAGTGGGGGTGGGATGGTTCAACTTTTCTTGTGCTATTGACCTCATTTAAAATGAATGGGTTAGTGGAGGATAGTTTCAGCACTACATGTCATCCTTGTTAAAAAATGAATCGAGTCGACGATGAGGATATGGTTCTTTAAAAGTATGACCTCATTAAAAAATGAAACGATGAGTAGATTGTACAGAAGTAGATACGAGATAGTTTCTTTTATTCTTTGCTTCTTCATGCCTTATTAAAATAGAAACATGTGAGGTGAGGATAGTTCCACATCAACATGTCAACCTCGTTAAAATGAAACACGTTGCCATGAGCATAGTTCTTTTCCTGTGTCAAGCTCGTTAAAAAATGAAAAAAATCCTCCCCTAATTGAGTCGAGTCTTTGAATAGATCTCGTAAATGTTAAGTCGTATATTTAGGTTAGTTATTTCAGTTTTTGCATAATTTTCTTACAGTTTTAGGTCGAGTCTTTCATATGATCTAGTAAATAAACCTTCATTCCATCCAGCTATTAATTACCATCTGTGTACTTAGTTTAATGAAATGAATCTGGGGGGGCATGCGCTCTAGCAGTTATGCTTAGGGGGCATCAAGCACAGTTTTCTCTCTGTTTCAAGCTTGTGTAAAAATGAAACCACTCTGAAGCATATTTTTTCTCTGTTTCAAGCTTTTGTAAAAATGAAACCTATCTTGAGTCAATTTTGGTTATTTTCAAGACTCGTTAAACTCATGAAAATCCTGAGATTATTTTGCTATCTTTCATTCTCGTAAAACACATGAAAATGCCGAGTTATTTCCGTCTTTTCCTGCTCGTAAATTAAATTGAAAGTCGGCCACATGAGTACATTTTTATCCCTTTTTCGAACTCGTTAAAACTTACGAAAAAGTGAAAACCATGAGTACATTTTTATCCCTTTTTCGAACTCGTTAAAACTTATGAAAAAGTGAAATTTTGAGTTCTCTTTTAAGCCCTTTTCAGACTCTCTAAAAATGAAAAGATTGCCGAGTACTTGACTATTCGAACTCGTTAAAGTAAATGAACGGTCGTCCCTTCAGTATAAGTTTACCCCTTTTACGGACTGAAATGGACTATTTACGAAAAAGGTATACGTTGACTAATTACGGTCAATAGAGTTCTCTCCCGCATTATTTTATCCTTTTTCGGGCCTGAGAGACTAAATTTATGAAAAATTACACCCATGGAGTTTTCTTAAGTTTTTTCTTCTGACTCCCTAAAATTGAAAAACACCGAGTTTCTCCTATACTGGACTCGTTAAAATTTAACAGTAAAGGACTTGTTCAATTTCAAACAGGAACGAACCACTCCTTCTTAGGGTTTGAATCTTAAACTAAGTTGGACTCATCCGAAGGATGAGCTTATAAACAAGCAAATGTTATCCTCCTCAAGCTTGTCAAAAATAAAGAGGTACTTGCCAGAAATGGTGGGGGAAAAGAGAGAAAAATGGGCGTGTTTGTTGTATTTTAAATTTTTCGAAAATTCAGTCAACCACTCTTGAACATGACACTTTCATTCACCTGGGTTGGGAAATCCTTTGCCTAACAGTTAATCAAACCATATTGAAAGTCTTCAGCCGGTTTCTGGGTATTAGCTTTGGGTCAATTGTCACCAAGCCATCTGCAGTGTCGTTATGTGTTCAAGAGGACAGTTCAAATAAACCATTCATTTGTGAAATATCTGTCATCCATTTTGACCATCCCTGAGTCAGTCCTTGCCAACATATTTTCAAAACTTGATCTATGATTTCGTGTTGTGGGTTTGCCTACAACGGATCACTTTCTATCGACGACAACTCATTATCTAGGAAGTTGATCTAGAAATCGTCAGTACCTTGAAATCTGCATGCCTCAATGGCAGGTTTCTCGCCTTCGACGATAGGTTACATCATTGACCTTCGATCGAATGATTCCGTGACATGTTCGACTTCAGCTCATTCATTCACATTTCATGGATTGTACTGGGTACTTTGAGAGCCATTGACATTATTGGTGGTTACTCTCACACTTGTTAACAGTTTACATCATTGACTGGTAATCAAGTGGTTTCTACCATGTTCGACTTCAACACATTTATTCACATGGATAGAATCGTACTAGTTCGAGATGCGGAAATCAAGACCCTGGATCTAGTTTCCACCATCCAGGCTGTGAGGAATTTTATTATTATATAGTAGACTATTCATTACAGATGGTTGCGCCCATGTTGTGTCTACACTATTGATGTAATATTAAAATCATTTCTGTATCAGAACAAGTTTAGTTAGTTTTTTATCTGAGTATGGGAATGCCTACCTCAGCGATGATATGATTACATATATATATATATATATATATATATATATATATATATATATATATATATATATATATATATATATATATATATATATATATATATTAGGTGAATGTTTTTATGAGTTAAGTGAAATTGTCCACGGGATGATCCTTGAAATGATAAAGTACTTCCTCTTCAAATATGGCCAGTTCATCTTCATCTGTTTAGGACACGTGCTTTTAGGGGGCAATGTATTTACACTAAGCCCATCACCTTGACATTATAACATTGTATGAGCTCATTAACACTCATACATGCCTCCTCTTATAAGTCTTACAACCTTCCTCCTCTGTCAAGCCCTAAGCAGAGGGGAAAAACCACAAAAATCTCTAAAACTTTGGGTATACGGGTAACATGGCGAGGCTGCACGTTCTAGCTTAGGTACGCGGTATTCTGCTAACTTATACGTTCTAGAACGCAGTTTTCCTTTGCAATGCCTACGTACCCTCCTCAAAGTCCAAAAGGCGAGAAAGTAAAGTCAAAAAAGTGGTTTGAGGTCAATTCTAGAAGGTTCTAGATGAGAATTTTTGGGGATGAGTACGCTTTGATAAGGTGCATGTATCCCTCACCTTAAGGAACTAATCCCTTGACGTGAGGAGTCTATCCCTTTGAAGGAGGATTCTATCCATTAAAAGGTGGAATCCTAACCTCCTCATCTTCTCTATAAAAGGAGGCATTGGGTAGCCTCAAAAGGAGATTTTGGAGATTGAGAATTAGAGTTCAAGCTTTATGGGTGATTGAGTTGAAGTGCTGTTGAGATTTAGACTTCTTTCTATTGAGCTTTTGAGAGGAAAGATCACATACCTATTTGTGCTTCTGAAGGAAGAGTGCAAGACTTATCAAAGTAGAGGAGACTCCTGCTTCGGACCCTGGGAAGGCCTTTCAAACATCAATGCTAAGGTTGTAAGGTTCTTCTGTTATTTTAAAATTAATACAATCAAGTTTTGTTTTTCTCAATAAATTGTCATTCGATTTTTTATTTCAATAAGCTGTCGTTTGATCGTTTATTTCATATATTCCTTGATCACTATGATAGGTATGTTTTATGATTATTTTTTATGCAGGTGCTATTTAATATTTTCTTGTTTGTGATTGCAGGTCGACGAAAGACGACACTTTCTTGCGACGAAAGAACTCTTGTTGTGATGGAAGGATTATTGTTGCGACGAAAGAATTCTTGTTGCGACGGAAGGATTCTTGTTGCGACGAAAGGATTTTGATGCGATGGAAGCTTTACGATTGCAGATAAGCATTTGGATCTAAGGTAGGATCGACACCTTAATAGAATTTATTTGTAAAACGAATATATTTAGAGAAAGACAAACTTAGTTGTTCGTTTGTTGCTATATTGTCTTCTGACACTAGGGAGATCGATATTGTCTGCGAACGATTTGCTCAGCTTATTCGGACTCCCTCTCAAAGGAAATGGTCCCGATACTAGTCGCACTATATCTACCATCATCGCCCATCTCGATGTGCACTCCAAGATCCTTTTCCTCCAGATCACTAAACAAATCTTTGTCTCCGGTCATATGGAAAGATGCACCACTGTCAAGAAACCACACTGATCCCATCACACTTGAAACCAATCATGTGATCAAATAAAATTCGAGCTCAAACTGCGAGGTAAGGCCTCTCCTACTGCAGAACCAGCAGCGCTCTTATTCTTCTTCTTCCGTGGGCAATTAGTGGCGAAATGCCCATTCTGGTGACAGTGAAAAATCTTCACCTTGGACAAATCCTGCTTCTTGCCTTTAGCTTTGGATTTAGAATATTTCTTCCCTTTTCCTTTCTGAGCTTTGGAAGCCAAAGCACAATTTTCTTCATCTTCATTCTTCGATGAAGATCCATCCACAATGCCACTTGTCTCCTCACAAGATGCGGTAAGTCGCTCCCATCCTGGCAGTTTCTCCCATCCATTGATAGAGTCTTCGTAGCTATGCCAACTCTTCAGAAGCCCAAGGAGAGCCAAGCTCACCAAGTCTTCTTCATCAACAGTAACCCCCACACTTCCCAGCTCATCCTTGTAGTGGACAAACTTCGTGAGGTATTTTGGTATACTGTCACCTTTCTCCATTTTTATTTTTCTAAGCTTGTCTTTAAGCGCCAACTTCCTCTGGTCACTTTTGCTTTGGAACAAGTCTGTCAAAGCCTTCCACATTAAGAATGGAGTGGCTTTCCCGTGAAGGCTGGACACAATGTGGTCCTTCACACCTTCCAACAGAATCCTTCGACACTTTGCTACCTTCTTTTGCCATGCGTCAAGTGCGGCTGCATCGCTAGAAGCAGGCTTCAGAATATCAACATCTATGAACTCCTTCAACCCATTATCATCCAGCACCGCCTCCATCCTATCCTTCCATGCTATGTAATTTGAGCTCCCATCAAGGGCATACTCCAATCACAATCCGTTGAAAGACATTTCAATGAATGCTCAACTTCGACACCAAGAAAACACTGCAGCAAATTCGAATTCCACCAGCACAAAACTCAACCGCTTCAATAATTGCAATCTCCTCCAATGATCAATACTGCTCTGATACCATGTAGAAATTATATAAATTATGTGTTATATGTCCAATATTCTCCTGATCTCACACTATTTTAACTTCATGCAAAATACAGAATCTATTCCACCATTGATCATTTGTGGAAATTAAATCAAGATTGCAATGCACACATGAAACAATAAAAATTCACACACATTAACACAATTGTTTAACGGGAAAGCCTGAAGCTGAAAACCCCAACTATCTGTATATAATATATGTCATAGAGATCATGTAACAATCCTCATACAAAGCTGATCATATCAAGCTCTCAGTACAATACAATCGCTACACACTAATCACGCCCAATCTTTCAAATCCATGCACCCATCTTTGCCACCTGCTAGGCTACCTCTACTACGCAATCCCTGTTGAAGAATAGCTTTGAATGAATTCAAATTACTCTTGGATTGTCTGCGCAATCCTCATTGGCATCTCCACTGAGTGTTGGATGCAATCAATGCATCATTATAGTCACAACTAATAGTCTATCTTGCCCTTTCACCTATCTCTCCACTGGTCTCCACTGAAACTGCCATGCACTGTAGTTAACTGATGTATTCTTCAGTTGATTAATGAGTTATTATTTAGTGAATTAATTAACTAATTAATTCACACCACTCTCACTAGTGTATCAATCAGTTAGACTAGATACAACTAGCTCAACCGAGTCTAATTGAGTTAAACTAAATACAACTCCACCAACTACTTCTCCAACTCCACCAAACTCTGTCGCATGAGTTCTAACTGAAGTCCTCCATGCAATAGCTCTAGTAAACCCTCAGGAATAGTGTAATTCCTTCTATCAGCTGTTGTGCCACATCTGTGCACTTAACTGAAGTGCTCCAAGAGAATAAGATAATGTTTAGAGTCCAAATATTATTAAGAGCTAATAATATTCAACATATCTATTTTTAGACTGGCAATCTAAAAATAGACTCCACCCAATATGTCTAAAAATATAAGTCCATCTATTTTTCCAACTTGACCAACCATCCACAAATAGCATCCTGCAACTCATAGAATATGATCGACATGTCTAAAAATAGACATAGTCTAAAAATAGACTTTGCGCCAAAAATAGCCTGCGGGCCCACTTAGTGAAGGCGACTCTTTTCACTAAGCTCATCATCTTGCTGAATCTCAACATGCCACTGTCTTTGGTGCTAAAGTAGTTGGTTGCAAAAATGACATAATCATCTTGCTTGTAGCATAATCAAAGGCTGTCAGTAGCCTATTTTGATTCCCTGGTTTTTGGTTGAGGAATTGAGAATATATCTCAGTCTTGATCTCCTCATTCTTCTGTTTTATCTACTTATATTTCTCTTTGATATCTAAATCCTTTTCCTCAGTTGTTTGTGAGGAAGTGACCTCCATATTTTGTGGCTTTTCAATTATTTGAGTATCATCTTTACCTGTTGTTTGCTCTTTTTCAATCTCTGCAAGAGTTTCATTGACTATCATTGTAGCTTCATCATTAGTTACCTCTGGCTCATTTGTATCTTCAATATCAATTACTTTTTCTTTCCCAACTGAACTGAATTTAAGCCTTTTATTATAAATCAATTTGAATTTAGGTTTTGTAGTTGTTTCTGCTATATATGCTCCTTATTCTCTGTTTCTTTTGGCTGAAGTCTCTGGCTGCTTTACAACTTCGAGGGCTTGTGTTGTAACCATTTTTCCTGCTATCTCTATATTAGTAGTTGTATCTATCAACGTGTTCTCCAACCATTTTGATTGATTGGAAAAATTCTCAATCTCTGGCTTAAGCTCATGTATGAAGGGTGTTAGTTTACATTTTACCCTCAAATTTCTCAGGATCCCTTGAGGATCATAGTTCCATGGAAAACTTTCTTGAAATTTAAACTCTGCTAGTCTCTTTGTGATTTCTTTTTCTACCTCTCTGTTGTTTATGATGAAAGGACCAACCTGATTCTTTAGCTTGACTTGAGTCTTTTTCCTGGCAGTTAAGAAGTTAATAGATTCAGAATTGAGAATTTGTCTTAAATACTCCAATGCAAAAATTCTCATGCTCATATATTTTGGAAACTTATAAGGTAATAAGTTGGATCCAAAAATTCTTATCTCTGTATGCTTTTCATAAAGAAACCAGTCTCCCATTTTATTCTGTTATGATAGTTGCATGATTCTTTTCATTTCTTCATTGACTCCGGGCTGCTCTGCTTTGTACAAAATGTTCATTGCTGGATGCAGGAAAAGGTATGAAAAACATGTATAAGTGAAGTTACTGCCCTCTTTCCTAAGCAAGGAAGCCCAAAAGATAATGGACAAAGGCTTTCCCTCTAAGTCCATCTTTTGCAATGCAATTGGAAAATTATCAGCTTGAAAAAATAAAAATAAGTGAAACAAGTAGGATGAGTATATAAAAACCCCTTCAGTGGGTAGTTTGGTCAGCTGATGATGAATATTGTCTGCTATGAATCTGGCATAATAAAAAATGATTGCTGGAGGTTGGCCTGGAGATAAGGTGGATAGAAAGCCTAGAATGGATTCATTAGTGAATCCATCTGTAAAGTATCCCAGTATAAAAGATAGCATTGAGATAATATGTCTAGACCCTTCAGGAAAATTGGCAGTAGAATAAGGAGGGTTTATTTTAGGAATGTCAACATGGGAATGCCAAAAGTTTTGAAATATCATAAACCTATTTGGGAAATCCAGGCCTAAGTAAAACTGGGTCAAAGCTTCTATAGATAGGGGGAATGATTGAGGATCAGATTGTAATTGCAACATTTGATTTAATGACTCTGTTGTGATGGTAAAAAGGATTTCTCTGTCAGCATTAAAAATGGCCCTTTGGTCTGGTTCATAATGTTTTTGACATAATCTAATAAGGTATTTTCCAGGGTGGGTCAATGGAACTACATATTTGGGCAAATGAGTCTCCCAAATAGGCATTTCATCCTTGTCCAAGTATTTATCGTAGCACCAATTATGTATTTCTAAGAGGTTGAATTATACAATAGGAATAACAATCTTGTAGTCCATATCAGTCAATGGAAGGGTTTCTACAGAAGCTATAGGTGGTTGCAGGGGATTTACTGATATAGTGGATTTAGCAGTGAGGACTGGAGTAGATTTAACAGCTTTAGATGTTACAGATTTAGGAGGTTTGGATCCTCCAAGCTTGTTTGGTTTAGAACCTCCAGGTTTAGTTGTGATTTGTTTTTTGGTCATTTTGGAATAACTACTGCAAGCTTAAATTGTTTGTAGGAGTTTTTTTTCTTTGTCAAAGGATATAAACTGGGATAACACAGAAAACGAGGGTATCCTAAATAGATTGGTCTGCAAAAAAGGAGTTTTTAAGATATCTGTAGGCTTTAAACCCTTTTCTGTCTTTGAAATTGATGTTTAGAGGTCACAAATTGAGGAGATTGGCTTCAAAAGTGGTTTTTTCGAACACAGAATTTTCTAGGAAAAATTGGCCAGGGTTCAGCCTGTTTTGGGCATTTTTGGGCAATTTTTCTCGTGAGTTCTTCTAATTAAAAGATTATTTTACTTATCAATGGTTTAGAATTGACTTTTCAGGGTTTTAATCTGATGAAAAATACCTTAAATCGCAGGTATTTGGATGCTTGAAAGGGTTTCAGAGGTTCGAGGCCGAATATGAGGTCTGGTCCGACTTGCTAAAGTAGAGAATGGCTTTTTCGGTCTTCAAATAGGGAATCTGAAGTCAAATTTGGTTTTCTCTAGGTATAAATCGACAATTTGGGACAAAGGGTTCTCACACAGTTTATCAGAGATTTTTACAGTTTTAAATGCGCAAATAAACATAAAAAATGATATATCAAAGGTTTTAACCTTTGATATGAATCATCATAAAATGCATTAAATGCAGGTCTAATCCACTGGCGGGAGCGGTTTGGATTTTCAAAAAGCGAAATTGTCAGCAGTTTTCACGTTGAGCTCAGGCAGTAAGTATTTTTTGTTGAAACGAACGCGATCCTATGAGAGGATGCCACGTTGCAGGAGGCGAAATGGGTAAAACAACCCATTTCGCGTTCGTTTGGGCTTTGGGCGGACAATCAATTTGTGAGTGCGACATCAATCTTGCGCCATTGGATCTGCGGAAAAGAAGCGAATGGTCATGATTTGCTTGGGAAGGTGCGGTCAAAAAGATGGTGTGACCTGGGTTTAAACCTTTTGTTTTTGAATGGATAAAGGGTTAAAGTATGTGTAAGAGAGGCTTATGTATACGGGATATTATAAGGTTAAAAAGGGGTTAAATGATGGTATTTATAGATATAAAAGAGTTATATATATATATATGGGCGGAGGCGCATGAGACGAGGTTATATGGTTAACTACGGTTTAGCCTACGTAAAGCTTGGGGCTTTACATAGCGGGGATAGGATACAAAGGAAAAGTTTAATTTCAATGGAAAATAAACCTTATTCTTAATCGTGATAGCACCTCGGGGTTAAAAGATGATGTGAGGAAAGGTTGGTAAGTGTATTTCAAAGGCACGGGGGTTGAACCTTTATAAAAGAATTAATCTGTCTTTAGCACTTAGGATAAAAATGTGATGGGCGGGGCAATGTTTTTGCGTTTCCAAATACATAGGATATGCGTGGAAAGCCATATTTTCATCATTTATTTCATTATATAGTTTTTAGACTATTGAAGGGTCTAATAACCATAGGGGGTGGGGTATTTAACTAAGGTTAGTTTTAGACCAAAGGGAGCATTATTTGGGTTTTTAATTTAGCATGTGGATAATATCTTTGGTCTAAAATCTTTATAATAGTGGGTTTTAGGGGGTATTTTAGATAAAGGGAATTATATAGATAGGATAAGGTATTTTTAGGGAATTAATAGCATAAGTTAAAAGTTAATATGACAAGGGGAGATGGAATACACAAAAATACACTAAATGACCAAGTAGAGTGAATAAATAAAAGCAAAGCTTATTATTTCATCATTTCACCAATTTACTTAGGATAGAGTTTTTTTTTAGGGTTTTTGTATTCTTTATGAATGAAGGAAGTTAATTAAATGGGATTTTAGGTTTCATTAAGTAAGAAGGATTCTTTACTTATGAAGATGAATTAAATGTATGAATGAGGGATAAATAATGGTAAAGGGGATTTTAATCATAAGAACTCAACATTTTCCATTATCCAGTCATCTAGCCTTGGGTCCGGTCCCAACAAAAGTCAAAGAAATTCTCTGAGCCTTTTTGACTGGTAGTATAGAATACTGAATACTTACAAGGGAAGGGAAATTAGTGATTTTTTCCCGGTGATGAATATTACATGATTTTTCCCACTTCTTTCTACCTACTCAACATTACTCTGACATTTTTTTCTTCCTTTTAGCAGGTGCATTTAAACTTGCTACCTTGAAACATTTTATTCTTTTGAAAGCATAAAACTATCTAATTCTACCTTATTTCATCCGACGCTTAGATTAAACTAATGAGCTCCTCATTATTCTCTACCTATCTACTGATTAGTCAGGATTAAATTGTCCGACCAATCTTTATTCACTATCTAAAACATGGAAATTGAAAACATGACAAGTCAATTTTAAACAATTTAACTCATCATGGATTATGGAATTTATTGACACTCTGCCATAATCATTTGCAAAAAGTAAAAAGTAGTGGCATTTGGACTTGCACACTTTCATTTTTTATTTTCATCTTTTTTCTTTTTGGGTCTATGTTTTTAAGTCCTTTGATCTTTCTTTTAGGACTTTTTACCCTCTTTTTTGATTTTTTCAAAATTTTTTAGCCATTTTTTTTTTTTCAAAAATATGGGAAAACAACTTGCGTAAAGCAAGGTATGTACATATTTTACAAGACTATCATAAGTCAATTCAAAATTATAAATCCTATATTTATAGGACCCTGACACTTCATATTCATATGATGCTTCTTGAAATCTAGAGAAGATGCATTGGTATATTTTCACTAAATTTGTTGGATAAATCAAACACATTCAAGTTAGTAAGATTTTTGATGTGTTGAAGAATGCATACATACAAGTTATTATAACCGAAAACTAACGATCTCAAGTTTTGAAGATCCATTTTGCTTAAATTCATTAGCCCAAGCTGAGTACACTAAACCAAAGATGTGGGCAATGTCCCATAAATGTTGTTAAAATAAGCAAAGAAAATCACTATAAAACTGTGATTACCAATGCCATTAGGAATTAATCCCTCTCAGCCATTTTCAGATATATATTATATAAAAAGTGAAAACAAACCATTGTTGATCTCAGGAATATTTCTAAAAAAATGTTATGATATGTGTTTAATACATTAAGAGCTTTTAATTGACCTATATATGGAATGCGTCGATTTAACTTGTTTGAGTCTAAACATAAGTCATATAAGGAATGTAGTTTTCCAATACCTATAAAAGATATTCAAGTTTATTTAAATTGGTAATAGTTTTAGGGATGCTAATTGATTTAAATTACCAATAGCTATTTTCAGATAGACCTAACACACAAGTGAAACCAAACGATTGATGATCTCAGGGATACTTGAAAAAAAAAATTGATATTATATATGTTTAATCCATTAACAACTTTTATTATATGGAATGCGTCGAGTTAACTTGTTTGAGTCTAAATATAATTCATATAAGGAATGGAGTTTTCGTATAGTTTTTGGAATTGTACCTACAAAATTTTGTTATATAGTAAAAGATATTCCAGTTTTTTTTATCAATTGGTAATAGTTTCACGGATGTTACTAGTAAACTTATTATCACTCAGGTCTAAGTGAATTAATTGATTTAAATTACCAATAGCTACAGGGATACACCTAGTTAACATGTTTAAATGAAGATGTAATGTGGTTAACTGATTCATATTAAAAATGGATTCAAGTATTCTACTAGTGAATGTTTTGAGAGAGATCTAAGTAAGTCAACTTGGTCAAATTGCCAATGGATTTGACTATGCTCCCTCTGAGGTTAATTCCTGGTATACTCCCTGAGGAGTCATTGAAACCGAGATTCAAATACTATAGATGTTTCAGAAGGCCCAACTCAATTGGAATAGCACAACAAAGCTTATTCTCGCCGAGGTTCAATATTCGTACGTTGGCCGAACTCAGGTGGAATTCTTCTAGTTAAACCATTTGAAGAAAGATCCAAGTAGTGCAATTTATGCAGCAGGTCAAATTTCATTGGAATAGAACAATTAATAAAATTATCCCGCAGTTGAAGAACCCACAAACCCACAATGCCCGGTGGAATTCTTCCTGTCAAACTATACCAAATGGGTTGAGAATGCGTAATAAAGATAGAGTACCAAGAGATCATGAAATGGTACCTTCCACCTTGAGGATAGATAACATCAAAGTCTCTTTTATCGTGAGCGTTCATTGATGATAATATGAATTAACCTTCCTCCACGGTGCGTTCATTAAACTAAAAAATGTTACAAAGTTAAATTAAAAATATTTCATTTCATATCTATAAAATAAGTTTGATTGTGGAATGAGTTAGGTTTTGGGACATGTGATATGGATAAGCCATAGTATTATAACAAAACCTAGTTAGAAATTAATAATATCCATAACAAAGTGAAGATGAATATTCATGAAAAACAAAGTTTTAAATATATTTATATCTATAATAATGATATCTTTTAAAGCACATTTTTATTCAATACATACAAGATAGTAATGGACTTTGATTTATTTAGGAAACCTATATACCCCAAAAAATGGTTGTGGTATATTAGGGGGCATCACCCAATGTTTAGCTCTCTCTCATATTATAAATATAGTGACCACTCCCCCAAACCCCATCCATATTCCTATTCCCAATGCCATCAATGACATTTTATCATCTACATGGCTTAGCCAACCCTCTTTTACATTATTAGTAGCAACAACAACATTATCACATTTTTTAAGTAATCTTTCATTTTCATTGCATGAATCTAAAGGAGAACCCCATAAACAATTATTATTTTGAAATGAAGTTACATTGAAAGTGGAAAATTGTGTCCTTGTTGGGATTCGCCCACAGAGGATGTTTGATGAAACATCCAAAACAGTCAACTCATGTAACTTAGAGAGCTCTTCAGGAATAGGTCCACTCAAGTTGTTATTTGCCAGGTCCAATTGCTCCAAATTAGATATCCTACTAAGTGTTGCAGGTATTCTCCCTTTCAATTGATTTCGTGATAAATTCAACAAGCGCAAGTGACTCATACTTCCTATGCTTGTAGGTATTTCTGTAAGATAATTACAAGACAAATCAAATATGGTGTATCCAAACCATATATATGATAGATTGTACACATATCTTTTGATGACAATTTCCAATTCTGCAGATCCTCCATATACATATGATGCTTCTTGAAATCTAGAGAGTTTCTCAAGATGCATTGGTATTCTTCCTCTAAATTTGTTGTTGGATAAATCCAACACATTCAAGTTAGTAAGATTTGTGATGGGTTGAGGAATGCATCCATGCAAATTATTATAACGAAGCATTAGGAGTCTCAAGTCCCGAAGAAATGTGAAATATGGAGGAAGCTTGCCTGTCAATCCATTTTTGCTTAAATCCAATAGCTTAAGTTGAGTACACTCAACCAACTATGAGGTATCACCCCAGAAATGTTATTAGAATGAGCAAAACTACAATTACCAATACCATTAGGAATTGGTCCCTCCAAACTATTTTCAGATAAACCTCATACAAGAAGTGAAACCAAACAACTAATACTTTCCGGAATATTTCAAAAAAATTGTTATTATATATGTTTAATCCATTAAGAGCTTTTAACTGACCTATGGAATGCGTCCAGCTAATTTGTTGGAGGTTGAATATTTAATAGACGTCGCTAAGGGCAAATCTGCAAGCATGGACAGAAACAATAAAATGAGAAGAAGAAGAGCGTCGTGATCCATTTCTCCCAATCGAACTTCAGCGTCTCTGAAAGCCTGTGAGCGAGTTGTGTGTCTATCTAGAAGAAATTTCATTTCATATTCTTGTTAAGAGGCTGCGTGATGAATACGTTTATGCCTAAGAATTTCAACACTAAACTTACCCGTTTTAATACTCCAATGACTTCTAGAATAAAAGGGACTTCTGGCCGTGTTTGACTGACAAATTACACCGTGACTGGCGACTTTCCGCAGTGCGGGCCACGCCGACCTCTCATAAACGAAATTTCTGTCCAAAGTTTGCCAAAGTTCGCCCCCAAAGTTCATAGGCCAAGTCAAGTCAAATCAAGTTCATACGCCAATACTCCAAGTCAAGCTCATACGAAAAGTCAAGTCAATACTTTTTTTTAATTAATTAATTTAATAAAAAACAAAAAAGAAATAATTCTCAATTTTTGATGAATTATTATTATTATTATGGCTAATATAATCATATAAATTAAATTAAATTGTTGATAAAAGAAGATAGCCATCAAAACATTTCTGTGTTATTCAATTTGTTGACCATTTAATTTATGTAATTTAGAGAATTTATAAAGAGGTAGCAAACACACTCCATAAATTTTGAAATGGAAAAATTATTCAGAAACCTTTGATTTCATTCATTATATTTATGTATATGACAAATAATATTCTGGGATTATTAATTCTAGACCATCCATACATCTTTATTTTTTAAATAATGAGAATTTTGAAAGTTTCATTCCAAAATAGAAGGCACTTAACAACTTAAATATTCTAGATATTTTGTGTATGTTAAATCCTACCATCCACCTAATAATTATTGATAATTAAATTAAAATTTTAGAAACACTATTCCACAATAAACATATATCTATGTAACTAGCAATTATTAATATGCAAAAGTAAATCATTATATAAAAAAAATGTTGAAATGCTTTATTTTTAAGTTTTGTTAATTAAATTAAGAACATTGTAATCATATGAAGACATATATTGATACATTGTTTCGATATTTCATGTGAAAATAATTTTCTATGCAATGCCATAAAAAGTTTATGTTGCAATGCGATGTATCACATGGATGTAAACTTTGTTACAATGTGCTCTTTTAGGTGCATGTAAAATTTATTGTGATGTGTTGTATTGTGGATATGTAAACTTTGTGGTGATGTGGTATATCCCACGATTATAAAATTTGTTGTGACGTGGTGTATCACATACATGAAAACCTTGTTATACTATGATGTATTGTATATATGTAAACTTTGTAGCAATCCATTGTATCGCATGGATGTAACCTTTGTTGCATTATGATATATCACATAAATGTAAATTTTGTGGCGATGAGATGAAGTTGTCCTTAGGAAAAGATAAAAGTTTCACTTAGATTTTTTTGTTTGTTATAATCTAAAAAAGTTTCTATTTGTGTAATATATTGCATTTCTTAAAAGTTTTTCTTCACTACGACAAAGCGCTAAAAATGTCTATGCTCATGAAATTTGGGATTACATTGGAAATGTTTTTTTGTCACGATATGCAGTAACAAACTCAAATCTATTTTTATTATGATAGATCATATTGCATACAAATTTGAAGAATTCTATTTGTGTCATAAATCATACTTCTTCAAATTTTCTTTCACTTGACAAACTTTTTATTAAATTGCACCAAAGCCCTAGTGTACATGGATATTCCTACTTGAATCTATGGTTGGATAAGGCCTTCATTCATATCACATAGGAATCCCCCTCATTGTTTTGCATTTTTTGAAGCTAAAATTTCCCTCATCGCATCATTACAATTTTTTGTCTTCTACCTTCTATCACACTCAAAATGCCTATACTCATGAAACAATGTGTAACATTGAAAGTTTTTTTTGTCATGATATGCATTGTATCACATTCAAATATTTTTTTCATGGTGTGCCAAGTATCTCACAAATATCTATTTTTATTGTGACATATCACATGCATAAAAGTTGTATTTGTGTGATATGTCTATGACTTCTTCAAAGATTCCCTCACGACAAAAAGTCGTCTATTGCATTTCATCAAAGCCCTAGTGGATGTGGATGATTCTTATTGAATCTATGGTCATTTGATGAATCATATGATGCATATAAAAACAAAAGGTTGTTGATAGATATCTTCCTCTATAAGAGGGTACATAGTGCACATGGAAAGTCTAAATAGAATCTATGGTCACATGGAAAGTCCCAATATAATTTATGGTCATCTAAAGAATTTAAAAATGTACAAAAAAATCAAAAGGTTATGGACAATATCCAATTGTATAAAATATGCCTAATACACGTGGATGGTTTAGAATAGGCTAAAGGTAATTAAAAAAATCAATGGTCCTCTCATTGCATTTCCTTTAGGAATAATTCCCTTCTTATCATTCCCAATCCATCTAATAAAACTTGTTCACTTTCTTTCTTCTATCTTTCAATTTTCCCTCCCCTAGACATCACTCCTCCACCCAATTTTATCTTTAGATTCTCATCTACTACTTATTCCCATTCTTTAAACCATCACCTATCCTAAACTCTACATTTCCACAACCCTTTATACTCCTTAAAATGTTTTTTAATGGCCCTTATTTATTCATAATTATTTTCACTCGTTTCTCTATTTAGTGAACCTTTCTCTATTCATCCACCATTTTCAATTATTGAATCTTGCTTAAAATATTATTATTCTCTCCCTATAGCTTGTGTTTCCTTCATAGTACCTTCTTTGATTTTTAATTTCACTAATTCCATCCAAGTCTCCCTCAAGTGCAAGTGTTTACACTATCATGCCTAATTGATTAAAGATAATACAATACTCATCTACCAAGAACATCTTCACCTAGTTTGCAATCTCCTTTACTATCCTTCCATGGGATCCCCTTTTAAATTTTTCCTTTCCTCTTGAGAAAAATCAGTTCAACTCAATTATGAACAAAATAGTGTAGCCTTACATTGTGGTATTGATCCAAAAATCAGCGTTCCTTTCAACTTGTAAATTTCTGTAGCACACCCAAATTCAGGATGTTCCATTAAATCTTTCTTTCCCTTTTTAATGTAGGTTGAAATATGTTCTCCAAATCTCTTCAAACATTTATTCAAATAATAGTAGCATAAAATTTACCCAAAACATTTTATAACTATCATGGTCATCATGCTTCCATGGGCATGGACAATCCAAATTACACTACTTCTTGAAAGGGTCAACTTGCTTGAACCACCAATCATTGTGATAAGAGACACTCTATAGTCGAATATGCAGCAGAAGTTGTAGTGGCACTTTAGATGAAGCATTATATTAAATAATAATAATAATAAAACACAATGTTTGCTTCATATAAAAACAATAAAATGTAATAAAAATAATATATGGATTCAATTCAATTCAATTTGTGATATTGTCATTTTGTTTATAGTAGCAAAATTACAAACAATATTTCAGAATTCATAATATACATATCACATTAAAATAAATTTGAACAATAATAATTCATATTAGTAATCATGATATTTTAGAACTTTCTTTTTAAATTTAATTAATAAACATATAAACCCACCCCTCTCTCTCTCTTTATATATATATATATATATATATATATTCCAAGGATAGAATTTTTGGAATTGGGTACTACCCACTACAAGGAAAAGACCCTCTAGTGGATTTTTTTTGAGGAACCCCCTATAAAAATAGCCTAGATATCCGTTTGTAGCGGAGGTTTCTAGAGGAGGTTGGAGAGTGGAGGTTTTTGCAGATGTTTTTTTTTCGGTGCGTTTCTCATCCTACACCGCACCGGTGCGTTCAACTAGAAAAGCACCGGTGCGTACTACAAATTGGCACACCGAGACACCGTGTTCTCCGTACAAACCCTCCCGGTGTGTCTAAAACTGTAGCACACTGGTGCGCTACACAGATTCAGGCCCGGTGCATCATAAAAACCCACGCTAAACTGAAAAAGCCCCGGTGCGCTTGGAAGAAACTGCCCAATATGCCTCAAAAACCCACGCACCAGAACAGGGTTAAATAAATAAAAATTTACGGCAAAAAAATCCGCATTTTCACTTCTTCAGTGCTCCAGAGTTTTCAAGCACCGATGCAAATTTCCCTTGTGTGAGGCACCCTGCCATTAGTGCTCCCATTGCATGCACTGCTGCCATCCATTTCCCACCATCTCGATTTCGAATTTCGGAAAACGGTGGGCAAATTTAGTTTTGCAAATTCTTTAGCAAATATGCCTCCTCGACGCCCAAATGTACAGGTATTTTAATTTTTTATTCATAATTAAAAATTTTAGCAGATTAGATTTCTAAAAAAACTTAAAATTTACCCTTAAAAAAAAAAAAAATTTCCTGTGCGTTGCACTCAAGCCATTTGGCTTGCACCAGTTCGTAGTGCTGCCTTTAAATTTACAAGTTGCATCGCAACCAGTGCTAACGATATTTGCCGTGCAGTGCGGTACTAAAACGATCGCATTAACTGTCCAAATTTAGGAGGGTGGTGCGCTGATCAAACTATGTACCCCGAGGCAGATATTTTTGTCAACACACTGCCCTCCGGAAACTAGTACATATTCAACGGTGCAGTCATGTAAGCAACCGCACCGTTGACCATGTACTGATGTTAGGAGGGTGGTGCGCTGACTAAAATATACACCCCGGGGCGCATAGTTTGGTCAACGCACTGCCCTCCCAAACTTGTACACAGTCAACGATGTGACCGGTTAAACGACCACACCGTTGACCATTAAATAATGTTTGGTGGTGCGTTGAAGTAATTATCTGCCTGGGATGGATAGTTTCGTCAACGCAACACAAGAGAATGTAAATTTCATGTTGTGCAGTGCGCTGAAAATTTCCAAGCGCACCTAAAAACATATACGCCGATGCCGATTGCATGATTGTTTTTGGCTGATACTGCATTGTCTTTTTTTTTTCAAATTATATATATATATATATATATATATATATATATATATATTTGTATATATATGTTTCATTTAATAAAAAAAATGTATTTAATATGTGAATCATTAAGCGATGTCAAAGGAGATAAGAGAGGGAACAACAGGAACATATGGCGGACTAGTATAATGTGGTTCGCCTGTGGGAGGCACGAGAGAGGGAGAGACTTATGTACCCTCACCCTATTACGGAAGCCATCCAAGCGCTCTTAAGGGAGGTAGGTCTCCTCAAGTTCTATGAGGAGGCTACATCCCTGAAGGGCCATAATGGGTTATTGCGACAAATTATCTTCAGGTGGAATTCCCACCGACAGGCTTTTCGGGTTGGTCCTAACCAGTGGTACACGCCCACTGAGGAGGACATGTATTTTATTACTAGCCTATCTAGGAGAGGGAAGGATTTTCCCTCGTTCCCAAAGGTCCCCGTCGACTATGCAGTAGGGATTCAGCTGGTGTATTCCCAGATATACATTAGCGCACATATATTGTCTCCTGCAGATTTTCAGGTTTCCGGTGGTCAGTTACGTATTGCTTCGTTTGGTGGAGGGGAGGTGAGGTGCCTCTCACTACTGTTTTCTACCATTGCATACCATACTAGTGATGGGAAATGCATTATTTTCCTACTTTTATTTTATGTTGATTCTTTATTACAGGCGCCATGACTTGTGAGGTGGTTTACGATTTTTTTTGCGGTAGTTCTGTACAGCTTTAGATAGATGTCATTCTCTGGAACAAGGGAGGGTGAACTTCCCGTTTTCTTCAGAGCTATTTTGTTTATTTTTTGAGAGGTTTCCAGAGACGAGGCCAACTTTTGTTCGGCAGCCTCATAGGTCGATGCTGCACATACAGATGTAGATGTGGGGCTAAATGAGGCCCAAGAGGGACGAGTCTGACTTTTCCATGAGGATATATCATGATGCACTGGAGTTGCTATCCAATTTTGATGATCACGCCTTCGTTCTGGTGTTGATGATCACATATTTCCTGGCTTGCACTCATAGTGTGTGTACCATCAACATCCTTTGCCTGACTCGCCCTTAGTTCCCATCGTGCGGTCATGTCACTTGGTGTTCCAATCGCCCACATGCCATTGGTGCATGCATGAAACCCCGCCTATAGGGGCTTGATTTCCATGCCTTCATGCAGGCATTACTAGGGTGCTTGCCTTTATGCTTGAAATATTTGAATTAAATGATTAACTGGAGAGCCCACACTAAGAAATAAACCTTAAAAATATTTACTATACTTGTGTGAAGCTTTGCTTGTGCAGATCTTTCACTATGCGGAAATCTCTGCACATTTCTTTGAGTTATATGTCGTGCGCACTCAAGTCATGTGATGCGATAGGTGTGGAGCATGGGCACGACATGTTGGATGCATGGGTTGGGTGTTTGGTATATTAGTTGGATGAATTGGACCCATGGGTGTCGTTTAGAGTGCATGACAAAAAGGTGAGGTTCCAAGCCACCCATAGGCGGATTGTGTGCACAAGTAAATGAGAAGCGGGCGAGTTGAAGCGTCGGGTGACACAAATGCATGATGGGTGCCATGATCGAGTCGAGATAAGGGCGCCGACGATATGTGCATGATGGTCATGGGCCAGGTCAGATGTGTGATGACCATGATCAGGCTACATAAGCGGCAATCGACATGACGTGCGGAACAAGAAAGGGTGAGTTTGGTGAAGCATGTGATAGATTGACGTGTGATATACGACGACTTGGGTACCCAGGTGCCCGACGAGGCATTGTCTGTTGGGTACGAGGCATGTAAACTTAAACATTAATTAACACCCGGTGTTTAAAATTTTTAAACAATGTGCGAATATTTTCATGTAAAGCAGTGTGCGAAGCTTTTCGCACAGTGAATGTTCAACACAAGTCTAGAAAATATTTTTAAGGTTTATTTTTTAGCCTGGACCAGGGAGCTAAGTAAGAGAGGACTATTACTTTTACAAATTTCCACATTGGTAATCACATTATTGAAACTATAGATTTAACATTTTATTAAATTCATGAAATTAATCATATTTTTACCAGTTAGTCATTTATTTCAAAGCATGTAAAATTAAGCATTTAGGAACATGTGGCATTTTTTTTTTCTTCTTTTGGAAGGGAATGCATGTAAATTTAAACATTCATTAACACCTAGTGTTTAAATTTTTTAAATAGTGTGCGGAGCTTTCCACAGAGTGAAAGCTCTACATAAGCAAAAAAATGCACAAGTCTAGTAAATGTTTTGAAGGTTTATTTCTTAGCATGGGTTAGGGAGCTAAGTAAGAGACGAATATTACTTTTACAAATTTCCACACTCGTAATGGAATTATTGAAACTATAACTTTAAAGTTTTATTAAATTTATGAAATTATATTTTTAACAACTAACTTAGATAACTATTACATTTACAAATTTCCACACTAATAATGACATTATTGAAACTGTAACTTTAACGTATGATTGAAATCATGAAATTATATTTTTACCAGTTAATCATTTATTTCAAAGCATGTAAGCGTTGATTTTTTTTTTTGAGAGGACAACATGTAAACTAAAGTTTTTAAACAATGTGAAGATATTTGCATGTAAAGCAGTGTACAAAGATTTGCATGTAAAGTAGCGTGTGAAGCTTTGCTTGTGTGGAGATATCCACACAGTGAAAGCTTTGCACAAGCAAAGCTCCATACAAGTCTAGTAAATATTTTTAAGATTTATTTCTTAGCATGGGTTGGGGAACTAAGTAAGAGACGACTGTTAATTTTACAGTCTAATACATGATTTTAAGGTTTATTTCTTATCCGCAAGCTGGGAAGCTAAGTAAGGGATGATTATTATTGAAACTATATTTTTTAAATTTTATTAAACTTATACAAATAAATTTTTCCCTGTTAATCACTTATTTCAAAGCATGTAAAATTAAGCATTTAAGAACAGGTGGCATTGTTTTTTTTCTTTTATTTTGAAAGGAAGACATGTAAGCTAATGTTTTTAAATAGTGTGCGAAGCTTTCACTACAAGGAAAAGACCCTCTAGCGGAGGTTATAAAGGAGGTTTTTAGTGTTATAAAATTGGCCAAAATTTTCAAAAAAACATATGATACCACATTCGTTTTTGGATACGGAGGTTTTGGCGGAGCTTTTAACGGAAATTCATCACAACTAAAAAAACAATGGTCGGCCAGAGGTTATTACAGATGTTTTTTTCATCGGTGCGCTAATCAGGCTTTAACACACCGGTGCGTACCTATACCCAAAGCCCCGAGGCGGTCGAAGGTGAATGCACTGGGCCGTTAAGGTATAAAATAGCACCGGACATATGTTGGTGATACAACGCACGGGGCCGTTCTAATTGGTCTTGGGATTTGAGCGGTGCCCATAGGTCGTATCAAAGTGCCGGTGCGTATACTTATAGAAATGCCCCGATGCACCGTATCACACAATTGCACCGAGATTTATAATTGGTATCAGTATTCGTGTGGTGCAAATATGTCATACAAATGCACCGGTGTGTATCGACACATAAACACCCCGGTGCGTAGTATCACACAAATGCACTGAGATTTATAATTGGTATTGGTATTCGTAAGGTACCTATGGGTCATCCAAATGCACTGGTGCGTATAGACACAAAAACGCCCCGGTGCATAGTATCACACAGACGCACCAAGATCTATAATTGGTATCGGTATTCGTATGGTGCTCATAGGTCGTAAAACGACACCGGTGCGTATATAGACATAAACGCATCGGAGCATCGTACCGCACAAATGCCTCGATATTTTTAATTGGTTTTGGTATTTGTGCGGTGCCCATAGGTCTTAAAAATGCACCGGTGCACTTAAGAATACAAGTGCACCGGTATAAGAATACACGCACCGGTTTTCATTTTGTATTTTTTAGAAACATCGACCTGTGACAGTGCAATTATTGTGATTGTTTTAAATTCATTATTCATCAAAAGTCGACACATCTTATAAAAATATTCATATTAATTAAATTTTTATTAATGGATTTGAATGTGATATTTGGATTAATTTGTTACATCATATCATAATTATTGTATTTTTTTAAAATTCATTATTCATCAAAAGTCGACACATATATATTTTATAAAACTATTCATGTGAATTAAATTTTTATTAGTGCATTTGAGAACGACAATGGAGAATGCAATAGAGACAATAGAGAACACAATAGAATAAATTAAAACATTTTTTATTATATATATATATATGAATAAGACATTCTTTGTCATACAAAATGGGATAGTTATTGGTATCCCTTTATCTTTCAATTGAGACACTATGTCCATTACATTAAAGAAAATGTTTGATTTCACAGACATTTTTCAAAAAATACAATGCCTTTCTTTTATATCCAAACATAGTGATCATCATTCTTCGCTTGAACTGCTGTCACTGCTAGAGCTACTTCCATGACTTGGGTTATTTTCAGAAATGTTTTGTTCACGGTGTTGATTATTTTCTTCTTCTTCACCTTCCATCTAGAAACATAAAAATAAACTGTAATGAGTGTATTTACATTGGTGAGAATAATGAAAATTGCAATATTAAATAATATACATCAATGTAAATCGAAAAGAGATGACGTACCAATGCAACAATTGACTCATAAACTATACACATTCTTTCAAAACCAAGTAACATGCCATATTTCAAGATTTGATCTGTTGGCGCAGTGCCATACTTTATTTCCTGCAAGTTATATACCCAATAACAAATCATATATTCAATATAAAAGATTGATTTTTTCTATTAATTATAGACGGAGCTAAGTAAAACAAGATCGATAGATGCTTACAAATTCCACAATTAAGTTCTGATATGCCAACATATACGCACAACCCATATTTAACCCAATTTCAATCAATTCCTCTGATGGTTCTTCTTTGTATGTTAGCACGCGTTTGAAGACATGCAATGATGATTTTTCTAAAACAACTTAAAAAATACAAAAATGAAATCTAGTTAAGTTGCTATAAGGAAGTAACAATTACTCACAAACTTAGATATCAATCCTTTTCTTCTTTGTTGTCTTGTTTTATGTGGTGAATGGGTTCCATTTTATTTTCTTTTCTACAAGAAAATACTTGAAAATTAATATTTAATGCTAAATTGTTTATTTATTTTACCTAATGATCGAAAAAATCAATGATTACATATTACATTTGAAGCAAGTTGTTGTTGAGATGGCTCCTCTAGCGATGCAATTTTGTCCATTTCTTTGACCATCTCCTTGTACACCTTTTTGGACATTCCTACTGGCATATTTTTGATATCAGCTCGTTCATCTTTTGAGATTTTCATAATCTTCCTGAAAATGTAACATGATAATAAACTATTTAATTTTTATATTGATATATGAAAAGTAAGTATAACAAAAGTGATATTTATAAATAATTCTAGACAAACATCTAAAGGAATATTACTTTTTCATTCCTTATTTTTTGTTGTTGTACGTTTTTGCTATTAAAAGTCTGACATGTCTCATTGACCAATTCTCTGGAAACTCTTCCTGTAATTTACATAAAATTTGGTTCTTGGAATCATTGGATTGGTTTTTGTATTGTAAGTGGGAAGAACGTCTATACATTTATTCCACTAGATCCCTCATACTTTTGTAAAAGTTTTTCCCCCTTTCGTTAACCTCCAACACCACTCCAGATGAGCTAAGAACCAATTCATTTTCATTTGCATGTTCTATTTTTTTATTTTCTTAAAATAACATTCCTTTTCTGAGTTGTTGGTCCCTGTAGAACATTAAACAAATGTGAATTAATAGAATTTTTCACACATGTTATATAATAATTTTAATTATATTATTAATGAAAACTAAAAAAAGAAACTCATATTGGATCGATAGTATTTTTTCATTCACCTGATTCATCATTTTGCAATTTTTCCATCAAGCTTTTACGCTCTTCTGGTCCTAGATCAAAAATAATCTTATCGAGCTTCGTCATTTTGTGGCTCTGCATGATACACAGTAAACAATACATATTAGTTAAACTTACATATAGTTCAAAAATATTTTTTTTGTAAAAAATTTACAAAGAACTTGCCTTTTTTGCTTTTCTTGATGTGTTATCAGTATTTTTGTTACTTGATCTCTTGTCACTCATTTCTTTATCAATATCAAACATGTACCATACCATTCAATAATATATTTATAAATAAATTGTCAAATTTTCATGAAAAAATAAAATCTCAAAAAACCGGTGCACCATTCATGGTTTACGCACCGCCTCCGGTGCGTGTCTCTCTTCCAAACGTACCGCCATAACAGTATAATAGACCGTACGGTGCTCTAAGTCAACGGGGAGCACTAATGTGTTACATGTCAATGACCGCACTGGTTAATCATGATAAAATAATAAAAATTGTCCAGAGTTAGTTTTTTAGCAGAAATCGGTGCCATATTTTACATATGGCACACTGATAAAAAAAAAAAATTATCACAACATTTTGCAGTGCGCTTGTAAAATAAAGAGCCCCGGTGTGCTACGTACTCCAGGCACACCGAAAAAAAAACTGTTTCTTTTTAAATTCATGCCAGAGCCCACATGGATTGGGATTTGACTATGCTAATCGTCTCGTCGATTGGATGTCTTAGGTCTATATTTAGTAATACAAACCCTATAAATCTAAATTGAAAAGCTCTAATTCTGAAATCATAGAAAGAGGAAGAAGAAAATGGAGAAACAAAAATAATGTAAGGTTTGTATCTTTTAAAAGTTTTTTTTTTTTTTTTTTCGAAATAGAACACTCGCGGTGCACCATAATGTAATAGCGCACCGGTTACATATTTTACAAATGGTGCACTGAAAAAATATTTTTTTTTTCTAATTTTTTATCATAGTACTTGTGTGGTGCACTGGGAGAACAAAGCGCACCGGTGCGATATTCCGCACAGGGCGCACCGACAATTTTTTTTTTTTTAACACAAGGGTCGACATGGATTGGGATCAGACTATGCAGGTCCTCCCGTTGGTTGGATGTCTTAGGTTTATATTTAGAAATAAAAACCCTATAAATATAAATTGAAAAGTCCTAATTCTAAAATCACAGAAAGTGGGAGAAGAAAGGGCAGAAACAGAAAGAATGTAGGGTTTGTTTCTAAAATGGTTTTTTTTTTCAAAACAACAAGTGTGTGGTGTGCCATAATGAAATAGTGCACCGGTGCCATATGTTACATATGGCACACTGATAAAAATATTTTTATTTTTTTATTTTTTATCACTGTACTTTGGCAGTGCGCTGCTATAACTGAGCGCACCAATGTGCTATGTTACGCAGAATGCACCAACAAAAAAAAAGTCTGTATTTTTTTAAGATTGACGCAAGGGCCGACATGGATTGGGATCTGACTCTGTAGGTCCTCCTGTTGTTTGGATGTCTTAGGCTTATATTTAGCAATACAAATCCTATAAATATAAATTGAAAAGCCCTAATTCTGAAATCACAGAAAGTGGGAGAAGAAAGGGCAGAAACAAAAATAATGTAGGGTTTGTTTCTAAAATGGTTTTTTTTGCAAAACATCATGTTTGTGGTGCGCAATAATGAAATAGTGCACCAGTGCCATATGTTACATATGGCGCACGGATAAAAACATTTTTTATTTTTTTTATCTTTGTACTTTCACAGTGCGCTGCTATAAGAGAGCGTACCGGTGCGCTCTGTTACGCAAGGCGCACTAATGAAAAAAAACTATATTTTTTTAAGATTGACGCAAGGGAAAACATGGATTGGAATCCGAATATGCAAGTCGTCCCGTGGGTTGGATGTCTTATGAATATAAAAACCCTATAAATCTAAATTGAAAAGAAAGAGGGAGAAGAAAGGGCAGAAACAAAAAGAATCTAGGGTTTTGTTTGTAGAAATGGATTTCTTTTTTATTTTTGTTTCTGAAAGTTGCAGAAAAGGTAAAAAAAAACTGCAGGAAAAAAAAGGTTAAAAAAACAATAAGCTTTGATTTTGTTATTTTACTTCATAAAAAAAAATGACAGAAAAAAGTAAAAAAAAACAATAGACTTTGATTTCTTATTTTACTGCATAAAAAAAAAAAACTGCATAAAAAAGTACGAAAAAATAATAAACATATGCACATCGTTTGAAATTCTATGGTACAGGGTTTGACTAACCAAAGGTTTGGAGTTCTGATTGTCTGAATACCTCTGTTTGAATGTATTTCCCTGCTCCACAATTCTCTCGTGCTCTGTTTGCTCTAGGTATGTATTCTGCAAATCTCTAGCTAAAAAGTTTTGCAAAAATAGTGAAATAATGAAAAGTGTTTAGTATTTAAAGAAATGTTTTATGAAATTAGATTTTCGAAAATATTTTGCCGCCCATTTTTTCAATTTACCACTTTTTTTTTCACTTAAAGAAAATAGGGTTGCATTTTTTTTATTTGTGGTTATTTTTTTACTGGTGCATCCTTTAATTGAACTGCATTGGTGCGTCATTTTATAAAATGGAACCAGTGCGCAAAATAAAAAACTCACCGATGTTGTTATCTGTACATTACACACCGGAATGACATTGAAGTTTGTGCACCAAAATTTATTGTTGTTTTGCTCAAATGCAGGGAGAAAATATCATATATATATATATGGAATCGACAATTCTTCAAAATCGAGCTCATTCCATAATATTTCGCAAAGTCCATCCCGGAGTTCTCCCTATCCATGTGGAGACGTAACACTTACTTCAGATTTGTTTTATTTTTTTACTATCTAATTGAATTTATATATGTTTTTTATCCATGTAGTCAATCACGCACAACTTAATTGAATTTATAATGTATACAAATTTGCAAGTTCATGCAGATTCAGCATCGAGTTCAGATGCAAAAAATATTCAAACTGCTCCAAAACGTCGGAAGTTCTTATCAGGAGCTGCATACCGCAAGGCACATTTGGTAGATGAAAATGGACAGCCGCTTCACTCTGCCAATTGTAACAATATTGCATCTTCTAGCCACAATCCCGAGACAATGATGGTAATTATAATTATAATTGTTTGGTATATATATTGATTAATATGTAATTATTTCAACGTCAAACCAATTTATAATCATGCAATATTGTCAACGTGGTTACTAATTGATATCATATATTTTGTACTAATCATGTTCAATTTTTTTTTTTAATTATTAGGATTTTAGTGATGATGAACGACCTACCTACCATCTTCCATTGCACCCCACGACAATGTCAAATCGAGAGAAGACTGAATTAAGAGAAAAAATCGGAGAGGAATGATACCAAGAATGGTTGAATCAACCACCGATTCAATTCCCGCTACGTCCAGATTCACCAATTAGGAATGACTACAACAATAGTAGTTCTTCACAAGCTGGAAATGGAGGCAATCAAATAGAGGTTGGTATGGATGATTACTTAAGGGATACGACTGCCATGGAGACAATGTTGTTAGATGCATTCCAAAATGATGATCAACTAGGGGATGATGCTCATATCGTTGACACCTTTTTTGAAAGCCTTAAATTTGCTTCCACCACCCCTCTCTTTGGACCCGACGGTTAGTCAAAGTCTACCTAGTTGGGGACAACAATGTTACTGTACAACTTGAAAGCAAAGTTTGGCTTGTCGAATGCATGTTTCTTGGAACTTTTGAGGTAAGTTACCATAAAGTACTCCCCTTATATAAATTTGAAATATAATCAGTACACTGCAATGAACATTACAAATGTTAAATTTTATGAACGTTAATAATTATATCGACATTAATGTACATTTAATATTAATATATTTTTCCATGATCACCAACTATAGGTTATTCAAAGATAAGGTTCTTCCGAGTGATAATGTCTTGCCCGGTAGTTGCGAAGAGGCAAATAAATTGTTGAAAATGTTGGGTGTTGAGTACATATCATATCATGCATGTCCAAATGATTGTATTCTATATAGAGGAGAATATGTAGACAAAGAGATGTGTCCAAAATGTGGGCATGACAGGTATGATAAATCAAAAAAGAAGGGTAAATCACGTACTGGTCCTCCTTTTAAGATATTGAGGCACATGCCTATAATCCCAAGGATTCAAAGGCTCTTTCGTTGCAAATAATTAGCTATGTTGCAGGGATGGCATGCCTCACACAGAAGTGAGTTGGGAGTTATGTGAATCCCAAATGATTCAATAGCCATGAAGCATATAGAGGATACATGGCCCGAAAAATTCAAGAATGAAGTACGAAGTCTACGACTCAACATAGCCATGGATGGCATCAGCCCATATTCCCTCCAGAACACCAACTATTTTGTTTGGCCTGTAGTACTGATCAATAACAATATCCCCCCGTGGTTGTCCATGAAGAATGAACATATTATGTTGGCTCTCATAGTCCTTGGTAGAAGACAAGTGAAGAATATGGATGTCTACTTACAACCATTGGTAGATGAATTGAAGGAATTATGGGATAGGATAAATGTATACGATGTATCAAGACCCATCGTAGCAGAGAGGAGTTTTACGTTGTATGGCATATGTGCTTACATGACACATGATTATCTAGGCTTAGGAGTTTGCTCTGGTAAATTACATCTTTAATTTATTGATTTGTTTATATATAATGTAACAATATTCTTTCACATATTAGTTATTTAATTTTTTGTAATAATATTTGTTATGATCTTCATGATATTCTTTAATGTGCCATGCATATTAATTAATGTATACAAATATAATCTCGCAGGTCTTGTAACAAAAGGGTATTTTGGATGTAAATGTTGTGGACCTTCTCTGAAAGCTAGATGGTCCAAGGACCTACGAAAGCTAGTGTATGATTGCTCCAGGGTATTCCTACCAGAAGAACACCCTTACAGAAGAGCAACATCTGCTTTCAATGGTAAACGAGAGAGAACCCAAAGGCCTCCAATAATGACACCAGTTGAATGGCTTAGAGCATATGAGAGAGACAAGGGGAAGGAGTTCATAGAAATGTTCGATTCAAATGGGGAGCCTATGTTCGATGATCCATATTTATTTCCCATTGGGATGAAAACGAAATTTATCTTTTATGACCTCCCATATTGGGAGCAGCTTAAGATTTCCCACTTATTAGATACCATGCATATATTTAAAAATGTTTCATCTTCTTTATGGAGGAAGATATCATCGAAAAAAAGTGACACATTGGCGGTTAGGAAAGATCTTATTACTTCAAAAACTAAAAATAAATATTGGCCAAGACGATTAGAAAGTACGGGATCAGAGGCAGGCACCAGTCCCTCTAATTCATGGTTTTTCAAAGAAGGTGATGTCCCATGGATTTTAAAAAAAGATGATATATCTTTGGAAAAGGAAGTTATAATGGATGTGAGGGTGCCAACTTCATATGGGTCTTCACTACGATGCTGCTTCACCGTGGATGACCATTTGTCGGGGTTGAAATTGCATGACCATTTGAATCTTCTAAGAGTACGTATAATGTCAAAAGCATGATTTTATTATTTGTTATATTAATAAATTTTATCCCATGCGGGGATCATAAAACATAACTAATTTTGTATATTATTGCATGTGTTTATAACTTTGCAGTGTCATTATCCTTTGTTTGTGCGTGGGTGTGTGAAACATGAATTCCCTCAAGACCTAGGATGTGCCATATCTAAATTATCTGCATTTGTACGTTGGATCACGTCAAAGGATATTCATGTGGCTAGCATTCCACGGTGGCGTCAAGAGATAGTTGAGATTGTTTGTATGTTTGAGAAGGAACTGCCGACGAGTTTCATGGACTTACAGGTTCATCTTCTAATCCACCTGGTAGATGAGGTTGAATTAGTTGGGGTTGTTTCTTGTCGTTGGATGTTCTTCTTAGAGAGGTACATGAAGAAATTGAAAGGTTTTGTTCGACAAAGGGCAAAACCCGAGGGGTCTATGGCAGAGGGGTATGTATTGTATGAGTCTTTCTAATATGCCAGTGAGTACATCAAGCAGATCGAAAACAGACCAGGTGTGGTGATTTGGGATGATGAAATGGATGAAGACAAAAGAGAAGGAGAGTTGCTCCAAACGAGTGGAAAAAAGCGCTTGATAAAGAGTAAGCGACTTATAATTTTTCAAATTTACAAAAAGTAATTAATATTCATGTTGAAATTCGATATAATGTATATTTTGATCTCTAAGTACTATATAATGTTGGTTTGATTTCATCAACGAATGCAAAAATTGAAGCAATCAATAAATTCATTCTTTACAATTCTGAAGCGACACAACCGTGGGTCGCATTGTACGAACAAAACAGGATGACATGGGATAGTGACAGGAAAGAATTCAGACGGTTGAATGGTAGAAGTGTGCCTTATCCCGATCATTTAAAATAAAATATGCCCTAACAGTTGGGTTGCTGACCAAGTCAGAGAGAAATACGGTGCTACCGGTTGTTACCCGCGTGCTGAAGAGGATGCGCTAAACATAGGGATTGGGTACAGCAACTCGGTAATAATCTTTTTAATTTATATGTAAATTTGAAACTTATATTAAGAAATCTACATTTCATATTTTAAATACTGTTGGATTATTATTTATAAGACACATGACACTATGATTTTTTTAACTTTTTTATAATAGGTGCATTTGTTCCCATCTATGTGGGCATATGGACACCATTTTCGCATAGAAAATGTCGATGCTGGAAACATCACACAAGACTGTGGAGTGGAAGTCGAGTTCGATCAATCTAGTCGATCTAGCCACTGTGATCAAAACCTAGTACGAGGGACGTTAGGTTACATCGGAAAGATACAAGAGATCATTGAAGTGGATTTTTCTTCTTTCCAATGTGTTATTTTTAGGTGCAAGTGGTGGGACACCTTTGATCGGAATAATGTAAAGGAAGATCGCGATAGTAGGCTGATATGTATCAACTCTAGAAATATGTGGGATGAAGCTAAAGAGCCCTATGTTTTCCCTAAACACTGCAACCAGGCGTTTTTCTACCCAAATGTGTTGGATAGGGATTGGTGGTTCGTATTGACACATGACCCTAGATCAAACATATTTTTGAGAATAATAGTGTTATCATGCCATGCGAGCTAGAAGATAATGAGGGTGATCATGAGAACCGAGAGTGATATGGTACAATATGTGTTATTTCATCAATATTTATACTTTTTAAGATGAGTTTTTTGAAATATTAATGTAATATGTATTTTGAATTAATTGGTAATTTTCATTGTGTTAATGTTAAAATCAATAATTCACTTGATAATTTGGTATTATGTACTTGATCTCAAAAACAATGGCGTATTGTATAAATTAATTCTTTTTTTGTATCTAAGATCATAATAAAATAATGATAATTCTAATTAAGTACAGGAATTTATTTGCATTATTTTCTAAATTTCCTTATGTTACAATAAATCATATTATTCTATATTTATTATTTTACAATTATTTAAAATTTACAAATTTAAAAATTTAAAAATTTTAATAAATTCATTTCACATTAATACAATTAAAATTTTACAAATATTTTACATACAATTACAATTATAATTAGAATTAGAATTACAATTACAATTACAATTTTACAATTTCACGTACAATTACAATTACAATTACAATTTTATAATTTTACATATATACAATTACAATTTTACAAATTAAAAAATTACAATTACAATTACAATTTTACAATTTTAAAAATTACAATTACAATTACAATTTTAGAAATTCACATATATACCATTACAATTACAATTTTAGAATTTTAAATACAATTAGAAATACAAATGTTACAAATTTACAATATCATGATCATTTGGTATTAAATTAATTAATAAACATCACGTTCATGATAACCATCATACAAACATCATATTTGACTAAAAAACACATTCAAAATCGCTAATTGCATCATCGTGATCATGATCATCTAACAAAACACAATTAACATTATATATTAACATCATCAGTACAACACAAACATCAAATATACATCTCATGTCAAATATACATCTCATGCTATCACATATACATCATGATGATCACCAACATGTAAATTAAGTACAAGTTTGCAACATGAACATAAAATACATGGACCATAATATATATATATATATATATATATATATATATATATAAGCGAATAATGTTAAAATTATACAATACATAATATAAATATCATGGATTAGATTTGGTGGTAGTACAACATCAATATCGGTACTAGTGGCGGGTACGGTCCCGACCTCATCTCCATGATGACTATTGGTGAGCGCGCTGACACGAGCGTGAATGATCATTAGATGATGGTACGCGCGCCTCGCGGTATTTGTCCATAGAAATTTAAATAAAACAGTAATATTACCTATATCATCTAGCAGCTCATCATCTATGAAGAGGATGTTGGCACACCCTCGCCAATCCAAACCTGCATAAGGACAGGGGACCAAAATGAAGGGATGCTCATCAACACTGGCTAGCAACCTCTGTGCATCATTTGATATCCTCACTAGAAAAAGAGTCTCCTCCCTCTTGGGCATCATCTACCCCCACATGTGCATATGTGCCTCAGTAATCGGCCTACGAGGCTGTCGAATAAAATAAAGTCTCGTCTCTGGAAACCTCTCAAAAAATAAACAAAAAATCTCTAAAGAAAAAGGGAAGTTGACCCTCCCTTGTGTAGGAGCACGACATCTATCTAATGATGTACAGAACTGCGGTAAAAAAATGGCAGACCACCTGAAAAGTCGTGGCTGCTGTAGTAAAGAATCAACATAATATAAAAGTTGGAAACTAATATGTTGCCCGTCACTGGTGTTGTGCAAAATGGTCGAAATGATAAGTGCGAAACACTGGACCTCCTCATGACCAAATGCACCAATAAGTAACTGCCCTCTAGCGACCTGAAAATCTGCAGGAGATACTAAAGGTTCTCCAATGTATCTCTAGGAGTAAACTAACTGACTCCCTACCACACAACCAGTTGGAACCTTGAGGAACAAGGGAAAATCCACCCCTCTCCTCGATAGCCCTGTAATAAAATATACATCCTCCTCAATGGCCATGTACCACTAGTTGATACCAACCCGGAAAGCCTGTCGTTGGGCATTCCACCTTCGGATAAGATGTCTCAAAAACAAACTATGGGACTTTAAGGAAGTAGCCTCCTCATAGAAATTGAGGAGACCTACCTGCCTAAGGAGCCCCTGCATTGATGTTGTAATAGGGTGAGGGTATGCATCTCTCTCCCTCTCTCTTTCCTCCCACAGGCGAACCATGTTATATTGTTCTGCCTATTGTTGTTTTTGTTGCCCGTCTTCTCTCATTTCACGTCTCTGAATGATTGACATATTAAACACAATATTTTTATTAAATGACACATGTATTTACAAATATACGTATATAAATATTTTTTGTAAAATAAATAAAACAAGAGTCGGTGCGCTAAAAACACAGTCACGCACGAGAACCAGTGCGTCTATCCACAAAGCACACTGGATACAGTGCACCTAAGGATATCAACTGCACCAAGAGCGGTGCTCCATAAAAATTTTTTAGCACACCATGCACTATGTGCGCTGTCAGGAGGCCGGTGAACTGACTTCACTATATGCCACGGGGCTTATAGCTAAGTCAGCACACCGCCCTCTTTCCACCGTACATAGTCGTCGGTGCGGTATTTTAAGAGGCGGCACTGTTGACCTAGGCCAAATACGGTAAGCAGTGTGCTGACAAAAATGCCCATCCCGAGGCGGTTATTTCAGTCAACGCACTGCATCACCACTATTCAACTAGGTCAACGATGCGGCCAGGCAGTCGACCGCACCGCTCATTTTAAAGAAATTTAAAGAACATAGTGCGCCTTTGGTATCCGCCCCAGAATTGGTGCGGATACCCTTAGCACCGGTTTACCATCCCAAACTGTTGACAATGTCGAATTGCAATTCTGGTGCACTGATAACATTACGCGCCCTTGGGAAGTGAATTTCGTCAACGCACCGAGTTACCGCGTTATACCATTGTCAACAGTGCGGCCTGGTAACCGACCGCACCGCACTTTTTAAAATTTTTTAAAATAACATGGTGCGTCACACGGTACCATGCTGGAACCGATGCGGTGTGGCCTATAAATTTACAGGTAGCACTGCAAACAGGTGCGAGCTGAATGGCTCGAGTGCACCGCGTGACAATTTTTTTTTTTTAATGGTTAATTTTAAGGTTTTTCAAATTCTAATCCGCTAAAAGGTTTAATTATGGAAAAACAAGAAAAATATTTGTACATTTACCCGTCGAGGAGGCATATTGGTTGTACAATTTGCAAAAAAAAAAAAATTCCACTGTTTTATAAAATTCAAGATGGAGATTGGTGGCAATGCACAGCAGAAGTACATGCAATAAGTACAATGGGAGCACGGATGTCAGTGCGGCTCAAACAAGGATAACTTTCACCGGTGCTTGAGAGCTTTGTAGCACTGAAAAAAGTGAAAAATGCGGTTTTTTGGCCATAATTTTTTTTTTATTTAACCATGTTCCGCTACATGGGGTTTTTACTGGCGTACCGGTGCATTTGCACTATGCAGCCCTGGGCGGTTTCTGTTTTTGCGCACATTTAGGAGGCATCGGGGCAGCGTAGAGGTAACTCACTGGTGCTCTACAATAATAAGACGCACCAGGCACGCTATCCGGTGAACCAATGATTTGTGCGGTTTTTTGGCTGTAATTTTATTTTTTAAGCCTTTTCTGGTGTGTAGAATTAATGGGGACCCGATGCATCCCGTTATTCCGCACCGAGTGGTTTCTGTTCCGTGCAATTTTTATGAGACACCGAGGCAGCTTACAGGTAATGCACCAGTGCTCTATAGTAATAAGACGCACCGAGAACGTTGTCTGGTGAACTAATGATTTGTGCAGTTTTTTGGCCGTAATTTTTTTTTTTTTAACCCTTTTCCGGTGCGCAAAATTAATGGGCCCCGATGCATTTTTTTCATTGCGCCCAGGTAGGTTTCTGTTCCGCGTGATTTTTATGAGACACCGGTGCTGACAAGTAGACACGCACTAGTGTTGTTCCGTAATGAAAGGCACTGGGCGGGTGTGTATGGAGCGCACGGTCTCCGGTGTGCCAATGTTTTATGCGGTTTTTTTGCATAATTTTTCTTATTTAACCATCTACTGGTGCGCGCGTTTTATGGGTGCCCCAGTGCATTTGATTTGTTCCTTACCGGCAGTATCTGTTTTCGCACACATTTTAGGAAGAACTGGTGCGGTAGACATGTAAGGACCCGTGCTGTACAGGAATATGACGCACCGAAGGAGGGTGTTAGGAGCGCACGATTCCCAGTGTGCCTATATTTTGTTCAGTTTTTTTTCCATAATTTTTTATTTATTTAACCCTCTACCGGTGCGCAGGGATTTCAGAGCGGCTCGGTGCGTTTACAGGCGACACGGGCGGTGTCAGTTTTCGCACGTTTTTTATGAGGCACCGGTGCGGAATTTGTGTAAAGTACCGGTACTCTACAGAATTAAAATGCACTAGGCGGGTGTGTATGGGGCGCACAGTGTCCGGTGTGCCAATTTTTTAACCGCACCGGTGCTATGTCGTATTGAATGCATCGGTGTGTTTTACGGTGATAAGAGCACCGGATGAATTACATCCGTAAAAACCTCCGCCTGCCAACCTCCTCTAGGAACCTCCGCTAGAAATGGATTTCTGGGGTATTTTTATAAGGGGTTCCTCAAAAACATCCACTAGAGGGTCTCTTCATTGTAGTGAAAGGTAGACACGGAAAAAGGCAAGGCCAAAATTTTGAGCCCTCCAGCCAAGCGAGGCAGGAAATCCAGCAAAGAACTCATGGAGCCCTTATTCCAGGTTTATTCAGAGGAAACAAAACATACAATATGATTTATGAATAAAAAATTTTAACATGACTTAATATAAAATCGCTCAATACACATGTTGTGAAACCAGCTCCAAAAATAGAATAAAAGAGATATCAACGCCTTAGAAATAAGCCACTTTGAGGGGGAAACCTCCAACACATTACATGAATGAATAATTCTTGGATGATAAAAATTACAAAACCTCCTTTCTATATATAGGAGTCCATGGGTTTCCATGTAGCTTTTGAATTGTGTCCATAAATGTAGTAGCAACTATACTTGCTTTAAATGGATGAGATAATGCACAAAAGTGTGCATACTTCGTAAGTCTATCAACTACCACCATGATGAAACACTTTCCTTCGGACTTAGGTAAACCAGTGATAAAATCCATTGAAATCTCCTCCCAACGTTGACTTGGAATGGATAAAGTTTGTAGAAGACCCGGGGTCTTAATTGTCTCAACTTATCACTGTAAGCAGAGCATTCATACAAACTTTTAGTCTATGATTTAAGGCCATCCCAAAAAAAATTCTTTCTCCAGCCTATAGTAAGTTTTAAAAATCCTCTGATGTCCTCTTGAGAAGTATTTCCAATTCCAAAATAATCTTTTGTTTTAGTTGGGAATTCTTCAAGATATAAGCGATCTTTGTGCCATAAGGAATCATTTTCCAACTAAATGTATCGGATATTACTGGGATACTTAACTTTTGAATGAAGTGTCTACCACTTCTTTGTTTCTTCCTTCCATTCATCCCTTGCTTCGAATTATTTCCAGTAAGTTGGTGAATATATATGTACAAAGCAATGCTTCCACCTATGATATTTCTTTAGGAGGTGCATACATATGAAATTTAACTTCCATTTGCAGATTAGATCAAAGTCATAACCCAACATCTTTGTGACCCATTTTTGTTGCTCTTCTGAAGATATTCTTTGTTCCAAAAAGTGTTTAAGACTATCATGATTAGTTTGTACCTTGAAGTGTTTTCCCATTAGGTAAGTTCGTCATTTCTTTAGTGCATGCAGTATTGCTAACATTTCCTTCCCGTAAATAGCTTTCTATAGATACTTTCCTTTGATTGGATGAATTTAAAAAGCAATGGATCTTCCTTCTTGCATTAAAACAGCACCAATTCCATTTCCTCAGGAATCACATTCCACAATAAAGGTTTTTGTAAAACTTGGCGTAGCTAAGACCAGTGCTAGGCACATTTCTTCTTCAAGATGTTCAAAGGCCTTAGTGGCTTCAGGAGTCCATAAAAATGCATCTTTCTTCAATAATGTTGTTAGAGGTGCTGTTATTCTCCCATAATTCTTAACAAACTTGTGATAATACCCTGTTAACCCGAGAAATCCTCACAACTGCTTTATGGTTGTGGGGACTTTCCATTCCTTAATGGATTTAATTTTGTTAAGGCCCACCTTAACACCCTCATGAGATACAATATGACCCAGATATTCCACCTCTTGTACTCCAAATAAAGATTTGGATGATTTTTCATATAATTGTTTCTCTTGCAATAGTTTGAGCACCCTATCAACATGTTGAACATGATCCTTCCAAAACCTGATGTAGATTAGTATATCATCAAAAAATACTAGCACAAATTTTCTAAGGAAGGGTTTGAATAGGTAATAAATATAGAATGTGTGAAAATTTAATTAGTAAAGATGTAAAGCACGATAAAATTCATCGGCTCTCATTGTGTTCGAAATTATTGTTCATGAAATATACAGTCGTCGATTTCAATTTGAATTGATATCTCAGCGATAACAGTAAATCGATTCTCCATGCACATTCATCAATAGTTCTCAATTACAGAATTGAAATTATTAATGGCATTGTGAAGAGCATCTCTGGATACACATTTTGGATTCATCACCCTTATGCGCACTAACAAGTGTAAAGGAAAGAACTTATTCAGGTTTAAGTTGTGGCCCTCTAACATTTTAACGATCATTTGTTCAATTTCGCTCTTTTGGACGCAGGATATCTATAAGGCTGATGGTGAGCAACACTTCACGGAATAAAATAAATAGCATGATCATGATCAGACCAGGTGGGAGTCCTTTGGGAGTTTCAAACACCTTGGAATGATTGTACAAGACTTTTTGGAGATCTGAAGAAATAGATGATTTTGATGTTGGAACTTCTAGTGAGCATAATTGTGCAATTACGCCTCGTTGTTATTTCTTTAGAAGTTTTGTCATGACATTAGAGCTTATTATCTTTCCCGGCCATGTTACAAGATCCTTTCCATCAAACTTCCTCATATCCATTTTTGGAATATGGTGGTTCTTCCCTCCAACATTGGAGTTTATGAAAGCATGATTAACATTTATTTTGTTCTCATCATGAGTTTCCTCTACTATCTTTTCACCATTAGGAAAAATTTCTTGTATCAACTTTGCCAAACCTTCTATGTCTAATTTTAGATCATTCTTCATGTTTTCCATGTTGTCTTTCATTTTTTTATCGATCTTAGCTTCCATGTCATCAATCTTAGCTTCCATGCCCACTTCCATGCCATCCATCTTAGATTCCAAACCATTCATATTAGCTTCCATGCCTTTCTTCAAAACTTCCATTTCATTTTTTGTTGCTCTTTGCGAGAGCGAAAATTGTTGCACTCGCTCTTGTAATTTTGATATGTCATGTTTCCATTCTTCGTCTTCATGAGTCATAGTAGAGCCTTCTAAAGGCTTAATGGGTGTTGAATTATTTTAAGGGCCATTTTAGAATCCAATACTGATATCTATTCTACAATATGACCTTGGAATCAATTCAACTTGATTCTTCAAACAACACTCATGCAATTCAAAAAATAAAAATAAAAATGAAATACACACCTTTTACTTGCTTTTGAGGCGCTCGATATTTAAATTGAATTGTCTCTATACTTTCGGATCCTCAATATCTTAAATTCAGCCCTCTAGTAGCCCTCTGAAGCTTCTTTCAAATGCCACAGGTCTGTTCTGATTTTGATTCTTCAAGGGAAAGTTATGTCCAATCCCCCACAATGACCCAATTATGGATTGGTTCAGTAGAGCGAACTTGTACGACTTGTCACGTGTCACTTTTTCCTCATTTTTCTCTGATATTGATAGACAGAAAATTATAGTCCCTATACGTGCGGCCACTTTTTATAGCATTCCAATCTGATGCTCAGAGAGAGAGCTATGAATATTTCCCCACGATCGCCTCTTTGAGATGCAATTCAGAAGCCTGAAAAATCCCTAACTTCCACAGATCATATCTCTGAAAATATTGCGAACCAAGATCTGAAATTTTGCGACGATGTTCCTCCAGATTTCATCTTCGCACTCTAAAAATTTCAGCTTCAGAACCTTCATAGAAAAAAGGTTATAGAAAAAATTCCAAGATGACCTATTTAGGTTAAATTCAGGAACCTTCAAAATGACCTAAATTCAACATATCATATCTCAGAAAATATTGTGAACCAAGCTCTGAAAGTTTGCGACGATGTTCCTCGGGATTTTGGCTTCGCACTGTAAAAATTTCAGCTTCTGAACCTTCATAGAAAAAATTTATAGCGAAAATTCCACAATGACCTATTTGGAGCAGCAAAACCCTAGAATCCCAAAGCTCTGATACCAAATGTTTTGAAACCAGCTCCAAAAATAGAAGAAAAGAGATATCAATGCCTTAGAAATAAGCCACTTCTAGGGGTAAACCTCCAATACATTACATGAATGAATAATTCTTGGATGATACAAATTACAAAATCTCCTTTCTATATATAGGAGTCCATGGGGCCACAATGTAATCCTAGCCGACCTAAAAATAATGATTTAAGGGCACAATAATAATAATATGGGGGTTACAGGGGTACAATAATAACAATAAGCGGGTTACACTAACAACAATAAGGGACTATACTAGTAATATAGGGACCTAACAACACATTTTATGTAAACTTTATAACATTCAAAAATGCAATTTAAATAGTAAAAAATTACACGTTATTTTTTGCACTCTAAAATAACTTTGTAACAAAATAAATTTGATCCCTCTCGATTCATGTTAGATCTGTGCTTTAGATGGATCTATGCTACAATCCAGTAGAGGGATGTGTGTAAGTATGTCATGTCCTAAAAAATAATAAAAATAGTTTTTCCACATGTCTGCCAAAAAAAAATTAAATAACCATATAAATAAACAATTAAAAATATATTAACAAAACAATTAATTGGGTTGTTGATATTTCACTTTCACTCTTCAAGTAATAAAATACAAAGATAATTTTATAGAGATAAAACACCCAATATGAGTTATGAATAAAATATTTTAACATGAATTAATATAAAATCGCTCAATACACATGTTATGTAATCTTTATAACATTCAAAAAATCAATTTAAACAGTAAAAAATTACACGTTATTTTTTGCACTCTAAAATAACTTTGTAACAAAATAAATTTGATCCCTCTCTGCTCACGTTAGATCTGTGCTTTAGATGGATCTATGTTGGTTCTACAATCCAGTAGAGGGACTTGTGTAAGTATGTCACGTCCTAAAAAATAATAAAAATCATTTTTCCATATGTCGGCCAAAAAAAAATATTTAAATAACCATATAAATAAACAACTAAAAATCTATTAACAAAACAATTAATTGGGTTGTTGATATTTCACTTTTAATCTTCAAGTAATAAAATATAGAGATAAAACATCCAATATGAGTTATGAATAGAATATTTTAACATGAGTTAATATAAAATCACTAAATACACATGTTATGCAATCTTTATAACTTTCAAAAATGAAATTTAAACAGTAAAAAATTACACGTTATTTTTTGCACTATAAAATAATTTTGTAGCAAAAGACATTTGATCCCTCTCGTCTCATGTTAGATCTATTATTTAGATGGATCTATGCTGGTATAACACCATTCCAAACTATTACACCAAATTAAAAAGATATGAATGTCAGTAGGGAGAGGACAAGGTCCCACTTGAGGGATTTCTCAAATTATGCATCGTCTTAAAGGCCTACTAGGAAGGGAAAAGAGGACAAGTGTTGGTTAGGGTAGGAATACAGAAAAATAACCTGCTTCTCCTCCATTAACCCTTTAAATAAAATAAACACCTATCCCCTAGAAAACAATAAAAACATGCATATTGGTTCACACTTAGGGGCACCCCAGCACTTGCTTTAATGCAAGGTTTCTTGTTGTATGAAATCTTCCATGTATATTCAATGTAACATTGAATATTTAACACCATAAATTATTTTTTGTTCTTAATTTAAATAAAACTATGGCTATCAATGCTTATGGGTGACAACCTGAGGCACCATGAAATTTCTTATTCAAATCTAGGTTCATATTCAAATCCAGAAACATACCAGGAGTTCCCAATAACCATATTGTTTACCAACATTGATCTCGAGATTTTTGAGAACCCCTCGTGGAACAGTAAGGTACTTGAAGCTTGATAAAAACTAGAAACAATAACGCCCACTTCAAACGTCAGATATTATTATATGATACTACCCTCCATAGTAAACGAGAGCAGAGTGCCTACACACAGCAACAACCTAAAACTTGTAGCAATTATTAAAACATTGGGAAGGATCCAAGAACAAGTTGAATGAATGAATACAAGAGTCCTTGGTTTCTCAATGCTTCCCTGCTATTACCTGCCTTACAAAAATAAATCACCCTCACTTATACTGATGAATCATACCTCACATGAAATAGCTTACTTCATAATAAGAACTCGCATTCCAGAGAAACTACTAGTTACTATCATGGATGAGGTGCCTTTCTTACCCGCGATCGGGGTGCCATCTTGCAGAGAATTATATGTGCAGTGTACGAGGTGGAAGGTTACGTGGAGAGGAAGAACCGGAACATGGCTCCCGCATGCGTCGGGAAGTAGAACATGATCGCCGAGGCATCAGAGAGGACATTTCTCAAGTCCGATCATAATGACGATCATTACTCCGCAAGTGAAACAGCTAGGGGGGGCAGTTGGGATGTCAAAGGGAGGTTGGGTAAAGTGCCTGCGGGACTTCTCGAGGTAGGTAAAGGTGCTCTGCTTGCAAATTATTGTTACATTCCTTCTATGCAACGAAGTTGGTTCCCGACGCGCACAACTCAGCAGAACCTACAGACGTCGCTGGTGGCCTGCACTGGTTTATTGGTATGTACCAATTCACCTTTTGTTGTTATGATGAAGATGGTGTCTGAGTTAACACAACCCCCTCTATTGGAGATTGGATCGGAGCTAGGGTTCTGAAAATCCATGCAACTGTCAACATGGCTGTTCCATTCTACTCCACCACCGTTGATACCACTCCCACTCAGGATGCCTCCGCGGCCGCTGCTACTTCCAAATTGGACGATGCTCCAGAAGCTGTATCGACTTTCCCTTTCGGCTCCGAGATCAGGATTCAAGACCCCAACCCCCATTGTGCTGTCGACAGCGCTGTTAGCGAAGGCCGGGGAGAAGACTTCACTCCCACCGCAGTCTTCATGATTGCCTTCCGCTTCGGAAGCTACGCGTGGCACTTCAGGCATATGTGCCCCAACTAAAGGAGGCACAACCCCTCCGACAAAATCCCGCACCTACAGCTGGGATTACCCGGCATAGACGTATGCTGAAGCCTCTTCCACAACAAAGGCCATAACACAAGATGGCCACACGTATCCGGCACGATCGGGAAGCCGAGGTAGCATTTCCCTCTCGAAAAACTCGCTTTCGGGACTGCATCTTACTCTCGCTTCTCCGGAAAACATTGTTAAGCTGGGGTGTGTGCTTCGAATCTGGTGCATGACCTCCTGCAAGATCTTGAACTCAGGTTGGGTATCCCCTCGGCCCTTCAAAGACTGACCTACGAAGGTAAACAGCTCGAAGACCCTATGCCCTTGTCTTATTACTGTATTGAAAGAGATGCTTTAGTGATGCTCACCCTACGTCTGCGAGGAGGAGCATCTGGGCAGACCTCCTCAGCTCCTGCTTTCTCCTATAAAGATGCAGTTCATGCACAACCCTCCAAGAATCCTGCCTAGCCAGCTGAGGCTCCCAAGCCTTTCTTGGTGGAAAAAATGGAAGAAACTCCCTCCATTGAAATCACTCATCCATCTCTGGATGATCAATATCAGACATTTGCATAAACAGCCATCATCTGCAGATTTAATGGTCTATGGCCTCGTACTGCCAACTTATATCAGTGGATCCACTCCAACTAGACCAACAACAGCAAGGTCTTCTTATGCTCGAAAGGCTTCTTTATTGTGGCCTTTGCTTTCAACGAAGATTACTAGAAAGCCTTAATGGGAGGCCCTTGGTTCTGGGGATCAGCAAGACTATTCCTCACCCCCTGGTTCCCAGACTTCGACCCCTCTTCGGCTGTCATCACCAAGCTTCCCATTTGGGTCAGGCTTCCAAACCTCCCTGCGCATTTATGGCACTTCACTGTCTTTCAAGGGATTGGGAACACCTTAGGCCGCTTCCTGGCTATGGATACCTCAAGGGGGGGAGAAAGGCATATACACTTTTGGCAGAATATGCGCGGAAATAGACATTAGCAAAGGGATACCTAATCAGATCAACCTCAAAGTTGGGGACTTTCATTGGATGCAAACCTTGGACTATGAGAACACTGCCTTCAGGTGTCTCCATTGCCACCAGACGGGGCATCTCCAGAATACATGTGCAATGTTCCTCGACAAAAAGAAGAACAGCTATCGCAAATCCAAGTCTAAGAGTTGGAAACCATGTGATATACCCCCTATGGATGACATAGATTCCTCTAGCTCCGATGAAGAGGATATTGAAGTGGAAGGGGAGAATCTGGAACACCCGAAGGATGCGCCCCCAGCCCGCCCCAAGGATCTTTCAGCACCTCCGATCTCGCAAAAACGCACTCATGAGTCTTCTTCCTCCAATTTAGACAAGGAGACTCCTCCTTCAGCGCAGATTAGTTTGCAAGTGGTTCTTGCCCAGCTAGATCACAATGGATGGGTCAAAGTCAGTAAGAAGAAAGGGAAAAAATGTTGATTAGGAGATTCTACCCATTCTGGGTCGACTCCTTAGTCTTGCTCTCCATTTTCTATTCTCCTTGTTATCTTTTTGCTTATGTCGTGGATGCCATTTGGGACCGAGGTTGATAGTCTATCATTTCCGGCTCCCTTGCTCTATAGCTTCACTTTTATGCAAGCTCTTATTGTACCATATGTTTTTTCTTAATAGAATTAGTCTTATTCAGAAAAAGAAAAAAAGATGGTGTCTGAGTTCTGCATCATGCAAAGGAAAAAATACATTTTCCTGGACTATCTTTTCTTTGTCTGTCTAAAGACCTGCAATTGTATTGTCAAATTTCGAATTCGCTTGGGTCATTATACTTCCTTGTTAGATAATTTTTCGAATGTAATACCCCCATTTGCTTATGTTTTTGGAGTTATATGTTGTAAGAAATATGTTAGCCACCCTCAGTTTGGGTCATAATTATCTTCCATGAATTGGGAAAACGCATGCATGCAGTTGCATGATGTTAATATTGGTCGGGGAAGGGGAGGGATAATTCATCATTTTTCTTTCTTTGGTTTCTGGTTGAAATTTCTTGCTCATCTTCCTCCGCTCGCGAATGGGGAAGGTTGTCGCTCTACTAATAGCGTCAAGATATTCATGTTGGGTGGGCGGAGTGCATGTAGTCTTAGGAATAGTTTCAAAGTCAAAAATTGCTTGTCTTTCTCTATTTTCTGGTTGAATTCGCTTGCTAGTCTTCCTCTGCTAGAGACTGGGGCAAGTGGTTATAAAGTCAAGAATTTCATGGTGGGTAGGCAGAATGCTTGTAGTTTTAGGAACATTTTTCAACTCGTAATTTTTCATGGGGTTCATGACCACCATTATCTCACAGCTATTGTCACCAACCACTCTAAGTCTTACGCTTTGTTCATTAACTGGTTGGGTACTTGTTATTATGTTTCTGCTCCAAGGATTGTAGTTACTCAATTCAGTATCATATTACTGTCCGACTAAAATTCAACTATGGTGAAGAAAAACAGAGGAAAAAAGGTAGACACGAAAAAAGGCAAGGCCAAAATTTTGAGCCCTCCAGCGAAGCGAGGCAAGAAATCTAGCAAAGAACTCATGGAGCCCTTATTCCGGGTTTATTCAGAGGAAACAAAACATCCAATATGAGTTATGAATAAAATATTTTAACATGAATTAATATAAAATCGCTCAATACACATGTTATGTAATATTTATAACATTCAAAAATGCAATTTAAACAATAAAAAATTACACGTTATTTTTTGCACTCAAAAATAACTTTGTAACAAAAGAAATTCGATCCCTCTCAGTTCATGTTAGATCCGTGCTTTAGATGGATCTATGCTACAATCCAATAGAGGGACATGTGCAAGTATGTCACGTCCTAAAAAATAATAAAAATAAATTTTCCACGTCTGCCAAAAAAAATTTAAATAACCATATAAATAAACAGTTAAAAATCTATTAACAAAACAATTAATTGGGTTGTTGATATTTCACTTTCACTCTTCAAGTAATAAAATACAGAGATAAAACATCCAATATGAGTTATGAATAAAATATTTTAACATGAATTAATATAAAATCACTCAATACACATGTTATGTAATCTTTATAGCATTCAAAAATGCAATTCAAACAGTAAAAAATTACACGTTATCTTTTGCACTCTAAAATAACTTTGTAACAAAATAAATTTGATCCCTCTCGGATCATGTTAGATCCGTGCTTTAGAATTATTAGATAAA
>JAXQQM020059111.1:0-43195 GCA_034641835.2 Pinus albicaulis | reverse complement strand
AAAGTTATTCATATAATAACTCATTATGTTACTTATTTTTTGCTTGGGATTGTCCAACCATCCCTCTCAGAATTGTAAATCGAAGTAAGAAAATTATACAGAAGCTATTCACTCAAGGACTCATTTATGATCTGCCCGAAAAGTTTGAAAATTTGAATCCTTCAAAAGCGTAAAACCTGCTCCAAATTCTCTCCTTCTTCCATAAAAGAACGACATGTATCTAAAACTTATCACTATCGACAACTTTCCTCATTTATTTCAAGAGAAGTTGGACAATCTTCGCAGAACTTTAGAAGAAAAAGTTTCCCTTGGCTTTTATTCAAAAATTTCGATAAAGAATTAGAAACTCAAGTTCTCCCGCTATGAGCCCTCGGAGAGTTAGTTCACTAGATACTCGCACCTAACTCCTCTTTGATGGGAAAACTCCCAATAATCCAATGGATTTTATCCCGACCGTCATAGAGAATGGAATGTGGATAATCTTAGCATGGGACAAATCAGAAAAATGATAGATTTAACGATCACCGAGTATAATCTCATGTATCTCGTCGGAAACTCGAAGTAGAAGCATGTAAGACACTCATACAATGTTTCACAGAACATTGTTAAGATGGTGGCAAGTAGAAACATCTCCAGCGCTAATTTCAAAGATGGAATTAGAAATTTTAAAGGATGAAGTAGGAGATGTAATCTTTAATTTTGATGGCACTCCCACAAATAATTTGATAGGAGCTGTGACCTCCATGATCATTGAACATTGGTGTGGCACTAAGTCTGTTGTTACAGACACAAATGAAATTATTTTGATAAACTTAAAATGCATGAAGATGAGTCACTATGAAGATTTCCATAGGGATTGGATGCAAAGAATCTTCCTTGTAAAGGATCCCAAGAACCTCCTATGGAAACAGGGATATCTTGCAGTCTTACCTTCTAAACTGGTAGATTTTATCAAATTGCAAGAATTCTTCCAGTTGCCTTTTGAAACTTATACCTGGGGTGAGATTTATTCAATCATTACTAAAGCTTTAGTCAGTGTGTGCAGTAGCTCCAAAATGAACAAATCTCTAGAAAAGCTTTCAAGATTGCCAAACAGTAAATCTATCTGTAGCAAATATGGCATCACAATTGATGATCCCCTTGTCAAAAGAAGAAAAACAAAAATAAACGCTAAAAAGGCTCAGAAACAACAAAAGTTCATCAGTAGAAATGATAAGAGAAAAATTTCCTCCAGGCCATCTCCAAAGAGAAAGGGATATTATAAATATGTCCCAAAGACACACTATTATAAGCCATCAGACATTCATCTTAAGAGACATAAAAATGAAAAGATGAATCAAATCACATGTTGGTTGTGTGGTAAGCCTCGTCACACTGCAAACAGGTGCCCTGATGATGATGAATCAAAGAAAAATAGAGGCAAAGAGTCTCAGCCTCTTAATAAAGGAAAGACAGTGGTAAAGTTTGAAGACAAATGCAGAAATTGTGGGTCTGCACATCACAAAACTGAAAAATGTCCAAGCTTAGTAATTCAACAACAGCAAATTGTTGAATATTCTTCTGATACATGCATCACATCTTCCTCTTCCAGTTCTTCCATAGAAGAACTACAAGCCCATTTACAATGTTCTTGTTTAGATTCTGAAAATTGCAATTGTAATTATTCTTCTGATGATGAATCTGAATCTTCATCTGATCTTTCTCTAGAAGAACCGTTCAATTCCAAGCTAAAAGTTCTTATGGCACAGACAGATGAAGAAGAGCTTAAAATCTTTGCTCAAATTCGAGCAATGGAAGAAGGAGAAATGAAAAACAAATTACTTGAAGCTTTCATGTCCCAAGCCTCGCAGGCACACAAGAGTCATTAAAAAAAAGCCGCTCTATATAGAAGCTTCTTTTGAGCGAAACACAAAAGCTTATCAAAGGGATCAACTGCAGAACAAAGTTCGTTCACTCACTTTGGGAGAGGTGAGTAGAGAAATACACATGCTCAAATCTGAAATCTCTGTTCTGAAATCCCAAGTTAAAAAATTAGAAAAAGGAAAACAGGTAATGGCACAACCTGTTTCTGGACAGTGCACCAACTACACTCTGCACAGTGCACCTTTCACAGAATCTAAAGTTGAAATTATTGAGGGAAAATAAGATCCTACATTAGGATTCAAAGAAATGCGAGTTTTGGCAATAGAATATCAACAACATCATGTTTAGGTAAAAAATTGTATTAAGGGAGAAATGTTCTCCCTAACATCACTTCTAGATTCTGGTGCAGATGTTAATATTTTAAATAAAAAGGCCATCCCCTCTAAGTATTGGGTTTTAACCTCCAGAAAAATAATAGGGTTAGGAGAAAAAACCCTGCAATATGAGGTACCTAAAGCCGCTGTCTGCTTTGAAACTCACTGTATCAAAATGAAATTTGCAGTAGGAGACATTCCTGTAGATTCAATATTAGGAAATGTTTTCTTGGTAGTTGTTGAACCACATGGCTCAATCAAGCTAGAAAATAACAGAGCCGGTTACTTCATCACTGTACCTACCTCGAATGGAGATTACAAAAGGATAAATATGCCTTATATCTCAAATCCAAGAATTTCAACTATGGTTCAGGCCATGCAGGAGCTCAAAAGGGCTGAAACAAAATTAACAAAGCTCAAAGATCTTAAGTCCACCATTCATATAGGGGAACAGTTAAAAACCCTTGAAATTCAAAGGAAAATCTCTGAAATCAAAAATAAAATAGAGACAGAATGCTGCTCAGAAGAACCCAATGCCTTTTGGCATAGAAAGCAACACTTTGTAGAATTGCCTTATAAATCTGAATACACAGGCAGAGCCTGTAAGTCCAAAGGCATTCCTATGAATAAGGAATATAGGGACTTATGTGAAAAAGAGATAAATCAGCTTTTAAGCAGAAATATGATCAGAGAATCCAATAGCCCATGGAACTGCTATGGATTCTATGTAAATAAAAGATCTGAACAAATCAGAGGGATCCCTCGGCTAGTGATAAATTACAAACCACTAAATTCAGTTTTGGCTGATGATACCTATCCAATCCCTCATAAGGGAGATCTTCTAGGGAGAATATCTGGTGCTAAGATATTTTCCAAATTTGACCTCAAATCAGGATTTTGGCAGGTAGCAGTTGCAGAGAAAGATAAATTCAAAACTGCCTTCAGTATTCCAGCTGGCCACTATGAATGGAATGTCATGCCATTCGGCCTCAAACACGCACCATCCAAGTTCTAGAAGGTTATGGATTCCATATTCAAACCTTACTCTGATTGGTTACTTGTGTATATATATGATATTCTCATTTTTTCTAAAAACATCCAAGACCACTTCAGACATGTACATATCTTCATGAAGCTGGTCAAGCATAATGGTTTGGTGCTTAGCAAAAAGAAAATGGAAATGTTCCAGACGTCAGTTAAATTCCTGGGACATACGATCCAGAATTTTCAAATCTCCTTGCAGAGCCATGCAATGGAATTTGCAACTAAGTTTCCTGATATTATTCTTGATAAAACACAACTCCAAAGATTTTAGGATGTTTAAATTATGTTGGAAATTTTTATCAAGACTGTGCAAAGGATAGATCTCTGTTAAATCAGAGATTAAGAAAAAATCCTTCTCCTTGGTCTGATGCTCATACAGCTGCTGTCAAAAAGATAAAGGCTAAGGTAAAATCTCTTCCAATATTATATGTTGCTAATGATATTTCCTCAAAAATTGTTGAAACAGATGCCAGTGATATTGGTTGGGGAGGTGTGTTAAAACAAAAGAAGGATGGAACAAAGCAGATAGTCCAGTTTGCTTCCGGGACCTAGAGCCCAACAGAAAGAAATTACTCTGTAATAGAAAGAGAAGTGAAGGCAAAAAGGAAAGGAGGATTGTATGTGACAGGGTATAATAATTAACTTTCACCTTTATTTTTTTCGATATAGAACTATGCAAATTTTACTATTAACTTTCACTCTTACTTCTTTCCACTTTGAAATTTAAACTTAATGGAAATGACTTTTCATTTTGAAACTTAAACCTTATGGAAATGAAACTTTAAGTTGTGTTAACTTAAAAAATAACTTTAATCATTAATTTATTTATATATATAATTAATTTTAAATGTATTTAATATTAAAAAAATATTAAGTTAATTATTTTTATTTGGTTAAGAGTTAAGTTATATAGAGATAAAAAAACAAGTTAAAGATTCAAGACTCGAAAGTATTTAGTGGAAGTTACTCCTTACAGACCACAAGCTAAAGCTAGTCATTCAAATAACCCATTTTCCTTTAATAAAAATAATGAAAAAGCTTATATTTAAAAAACCAACCAGAAATCACTATCCTTACTACTCACCTAAAAACTAAATTATAATAAATTATGTTAAAAAAAAACTTTTTCTAATCTAATCAAATCAAATTAAAATAAATTTAAAATATTAAAAGTTACCCGGATAACGTGCTTCGATTGAGTTCGTAGTGGTTTTCGGCTGACCAGCATGTGCTTTGACCGAACAAGCCAATTATTCCTGCATTCAAGATTGCTTGAACCAATAAGAAATAATGCAGTCAAGATTACCACAGCAACCATTTGCCCCCTGATCGGTCAATTGTGTCCCACCAGCAAAAGGACTTATAGTGGATTAACTTTTTTTCCCAGTGTCCGATGAAGCATTTCACCGTTGAAATGGACCGCTTAATTATTAAATAATTTTGCCCGTTTTATTGAATTCGATGATATAATTTTTTTAATTTATTTATTATAAAGTTTAATTTTTAATTTTCAAGATTATTTTTAATTTATAAATAAATCTAATATTTCGAAAATATTAAAAATAGAATTTTGTAAATTATGGGGATAAATTTTATAATGTTGAGGAATTTCTACCAAAATTAAAACAAAATTGACCTTAAAAAATATTTAAAAAAATAAAAATATTTAATAGTTAAACTATAATTTTGCTAAAATCATTTCACAAGTTCAAAGAGATAGATTTCATTGGTCTCAATGGACTAATCATCATTATCATCATCAATTACCAAAGCTTTCTTTTAAATTAATGTCTTCACTATCTAGATTTTTTAATAATTAAAATTGCATGGAAAAAAGAGTAGTGGAATTCTTGAAAGCTATAGAAATTACATTTAACATTATGTAATTATGAATCTATGTTTCTTTTTCCTTTTGTATCACTACCACCTAAGAGGGACATTAATTTCTCAATCAAGCTCACTGCAAGAGTCGTTTGAGTGTCCAAGTGGCCCTATAGAATGAACACACCTAAGTTAGCAGAGCTAAAGATATAGTTGAAGGAAATGTTAAATGAATAATACATTACACCCAACATGTCACCCTAGAGAGATCCAACATTTTTTGTGAAAAAAAGGATGAAACCCTTTGGTTGTAACGATTATAGACAAATGAACAAGGGTACCATTAAAAACAAGTATCACATACCCAAAATTAGTGATTTATTTGACTAGCTGAGAGGAGCCATAGTGTTTTCAAAAATAAATTTGAGATCCATATATCATCAAGTTTGAATCAAGAATCACGATAGTTACTAGATTCCATTGAAGACCAGATATAGGCATTGTGAATCTATAGTAGTTCTATTTGCAATGACAAATGCATTAGCCACATTTATGTGCCTCATGAATAATGCTCTTGGAAAATATGTGGACGAGTTTGTGTTAGTATCTATTAATGACAACTTAGTGTATTCAAAAACCAAGGAGGAGCAAAAAGAGCACCTCAATGTGGTTCTACAAGTTGAGGCACTACTTGCTGGGGAGAAAGTTCATATTAATGAAATATCACAACATGTTGAGGTATTTGCTTGATCAACCGCCATTGAATTCAACGCAAGCTAGATGGCCATTATTAGTGAATTTGATTTTGAAATGAAGCTTATTAAAGGTTAAGAAAATAGAGTGGTTGATGCACTCAATAGAAGCGTGTAAGTGATACACATGTCATCCATAAGCGCGTGCAAGCCAAACACTCTAGAAAGAATTAGAGAAGCATTGCACGAAAATAACCACTTTCAGTATGCAAGTGTGTGCTTGCAGCAAGAACCCAAGGGGTCAATGGGAGAAAATTATCAGTTGGTCAAGGATGGATTATTTTTATTCAGAGAGAGTTTGTACATAACCAATGTGGTTGAATTAAAAAAACTCACAATGGGTGAGTTTCACAAATTACCATATGCAAGTAACCTAGGATATCAAAAGATGATAATGAGCATCAAGAAATTGTATTATTGACTTGGGATAAAGAAATAAATTGTTGAATATATTCCGAAATGTTGAGAATGCCAACATGTTAGAGTGGAATGCAAGCACTAAACAAGATTGTTATATCCAATATTAATTCCTAAAAGGAAGTGAGAAGTCATATCAATGGACTTGATCAATGGATTACCAAGAACCCCCAATCCTCCTAATGCAACCATAATAGTATTAGATACGCTGAGAAAGACAACTTACTTTATACCTATAAAGTCAACCTATCAGGAAATTGACATTTCCTATATTTTAGGAAGGAAATTTCTAAATTGCATAGCATACCCAAAAAGATTATATTTTATCAGGATGCCAAGTTTACTTCTAATTTATGGAAAGCTTTGTTTGCAGGGTTTCGAACCTAGATAGATTTATGCACAACATGACACCTTTAAACTGATGGATATACAGATATAATAAATATAAATTTGGTAGACAGATATAATAAATATAAATTTGGAAGGCATGATCAGAATGCATATCATACACTTCAAATTTCAAGAAGTGAAAGAATTTTTCCTTTTCTGTGGGAATTTATATGGAAAAAAGTGCAATAGCCCAATCAATGAGAATAATCCAATTGACAAGATAATCGACTAAACATCTCTGGCTTATACCGTCCTCCAAAGCGCGTAAACTTATCCCATTGTTTTGATTCACTGCGGATTGGAATTTCGTTTACTTTTATTACTGATATTAATTTCTGAACATTGGGACTTTTATATCAATGGTTTTAGATTTAATTAATAATTTATTTAGAGATTTGATTAGTACAAAGATGCAAGTCTCTATTAATTGGATGTTAAATTTATTAAATTATTGAGGGATATAGGAAGATGTAAGTAAGGATAATATAAAGATGTCAAATCTTTAATTAAATTACTCGGGAATATAGGACGTTGCTATTGTCATTTTACAAAATCAATAGGGAATATAAAAAAGTCATTTTGTAGAGAGGTGGTCAAGCTTAATTTAAAATATTAAAAATATCTCATCCTTTTGAGTAGAGCAAAGAAAAACATTGCTAAAATATGAACCAACTTTTAAAAGTTGCATATCAAAATTTGTAATTCCCCTACATGATTATGTTATTTTACATTGTGTTAATAACTTACTAAATTGTTCTCTTTATTTGATTCTAATTTGTATTATAAGTATAAGTACGAGGTATGTTTATACTAGTTGCATACCCACACTTCCCACCGTATGTTTATACTAGCTACATACCCACACCTAGCACCAACATTGTATTATCATGTAGCCTAATATGGTAGACAATAATGTTAAGCTTGTTTAGAAAATATGTTAAGATTAACTTTAAGCCTAATTAATGATCAAACTTACATTAACCTTAAGTTTACTTAATAGTTAATACGATTAACTGCATCCTAATTAATGATCAAGCTTATGGTTAAATTTAAGCTTGTTTAGTAGTTAAACTTTATTAGTGTGTACTTAACTTTTAATCATGACTTAATATTCTTAAATTATATTTAAACATTGATTATTTAATATTTAATTTATTGGATTCTTGTGAATTCATAAAATTGACTAGCATTTCTAAATATTAATAATATATTCTCATTGGCCTGAAAAGTTGTCTCTCAAATTAATTTGAAGATTGAGGGGTGGAGGAGTTACCACATTGAATAAGTGGGTGCCAATTTGATGGGTGGTTAACATTCATTTTGAGGGGAGGAATAAGTGTGGGGAGTGGAGAGGTCAAAGGGGATCATGGCGTTGGTGTTTTTTTTTTTTTTCTATTAGTTTGGCTTATGCAAAGGAAAAAGTGAGAGGGAGGATCAAGAGGAGGGAAGAAACCAAGAGAGATTAGATATGGACTTGGACAGTGAAATTGCAGTGAGAGTAATGTTGGATTGAGAGCTCAAGCACACTACAACTACTATTGGACTTGTGCTCAGAGGGCTAGGGAACTCGTGGAGGTTCTTTGGGCTATGAAGTCGAATAGACTTTCCTAGTTGACAAGGGGTCCTAGGAACACCATAATCGGGCCACAATGACAATGTATTCTTCTTGTTCTTGTTTAATTTATGTAAATTTCCATAAATCAAATTATTTACATGTTTTTAATATGTTGTAATATGCACAAACACATACACATATATTGAATTGTCAAATGTGTTTTTTTTTTTCTTTTGAAATTATGTGAAAAAAATGGTTAGAAGACCCAAGTAGAGCCAAATTCAAAATATGGACCATACACCCACCACAACAACTTACATCTCATATCAGGATTCCTTGTTGCACTGGAATAATATTTTCACTTATGCTCGGAGGATTACGGAACTTGTGGAAGTTTGGGCTCAGAAGTCGAATATACTTTCCTAATTGGCAAGGTGGCATATTCAATTGGCTGGTCCCTGCAAGAACACTACAATTGAGCCACAATGACCATGTATTCTTCTCATTCTTATGTAATTTATGTAAATTTTCATAAATAAATTCATTTTCACGTTTTTAATATGTTTTATAACACACACACACATATTGAATTGTCCAATATGTTTTCTTTTTTTGTTGTGAAATTATGTGAAAAAATGGTCAGAAGACCCGGGTAGAGCCAAATTCAACATCTAGACCCTAAACCCACCACAACAACTTACATATTGTATCAATATTATCTCTTGCACTGGAAAATTAATTTCACTTTATGTATATTACATCATTTCATTTATAAGCATCTCTCGTTATATTGCATAAACCATCACAAATGGTTGTTTCTTCATTTGATGACCAATATTTCCAACATCTCCCATAATTTTTTTTGGACTGTCAAAACATTTTCTAAGAACGATCAATTGTCTTTTCTATGCACACTAAATGTATTCTTGAATTGGTGGATGCCCATGTGTTTATGGTTCAACCACTTAGCCTCTAATATGCTACATAGTAAATATAGAACCAATGATTGTTCTCAGTGATTGTTTCTTAATCATATAGCAAAAGTGAGTAAGTCAATCCGCTCTCAACTATGTTGTCAGAGGAGCCTGAATTTTACTCCCAAACATGTTATAAGAGGGGCTTGAATGTTTTTAAAGGAGAGGAATCCAATGTTCCCAAAGTAGATTGGCCAAAGAGCTCCTAAAATGTTGTTAAAAGTAGTTGGTGGAGAGTAGAATTATATCAGAGATTACAAAGAAACGAGAATGCACACCATTTTTTTTCACTCATCTAATCACAGAGATGATGCACCCATATAGTTGGAGGTAGATCCAACTAATTCCAAATATGAATATGGGGGTTGAGATATTTTCTCAACCAAATCCTAAACCAACTCTAAACTTATCATGTAAGCATTATCTCCGAGTCCCTCTCTTAATGCTTACATGTCAAAAATGACATCACAAAATTGAATACCCAAAAATGAAAAATTACAGCTCACATATATGTCACATATGTCTGATATGGTCTTCACTAGCACTTCTACCCACTCCGAAATCTCATGGACCGTGATGTTTCTTCACCACAATCTTCGAGCTTCCCACTTGACTCATTTAAGGTACAACTGCATCTGACCATCATTAACGAACTTGCATGATCAACAATATTGACATACTTTATTCTACCAAGTTACATAGCTCGTTGAAGTGGTCAGAAAAAATATCCACATAAACCATCCTATGGACATGCTCCCATCTATTAGATGACATAACTCATTGTATCTAGAATTTATCTAGGGTAGTTGTGTGGGTACTGAATGTGTTCAAAATTTTATCATACAATTTGACCTGTCTCACACACACACACACACTTAACAACATATAAGGATAACCTATAGCTTAGGTTCCTAACTTTACACGTTTTACACGACCCATCAGTTTTATAACAGACCATAAACGTAGTCAAATCAACGATATGTTCTTGTGGCACGGTATACAACAAGAACCACTTATGTTACTTGTTTTGTATGATTAGTTCTTCATATTCAATTTACAAATCATTTACGAATGAACTTAATTAAAATATACTTAACTTCTCCTTTTCAATGCACTCCCCATCATAGTGATTATTTTTTACTTCTAATATAGGTGGATCCGTATAGGTCAAGAACCTTTAAAAGAGTCCTTCCATTTTTAATTCTTGGTTTGAATTTCATTCTCAACATCCAAAACAAGCATCGATGAAGTAACACGTAGGTCAAACAACCAATTTCAACAACAGTTGCATGGCGAAGGTGAATATGTAACTATGGCACCTTTTCCAGTTTCTCAAGCTGAGGAACTAATCATTCGATCCTAAAAATAAACTGCAAATAAAATCCTTTTTACTCATTAATTAACACTCTCATGAATACGCACCGAACACCAATTCTTTCCAGAGTCAGAATCGATTCCAGCAGGGACAACCAATGTATTAGAGATTTTTCGTTCCAATCTCTTTTGGAGAAGAAAATTCATTCAAAAAGGAGCCACCCTTGAATTAACAATGTGATAATGAGGTAGCAGGCTCCAATATCCAATGCAATCTGTAAATTCAATTTAGTTTGTTTTGTAATTCTTATGTCGCTACATGCCATGAAATAGAGGCCATATATGGGTATTCACTGACGATAATCCCAGGAGGATCTTAGTTACAGGTAACGAAAGTGCCACCATTGTCGGAGATGACCTTTGGGTAGTCGTTTCTAGCAAAATTCTTGCACACTAACTTCATGTAGTGGTCACCTTTTTCAAATTGGTCACATGTATGACTTAAAGTTCATCAAAACTTTACCTTGCATTTTTACTTTCTGAAATTTAAAGTTCATTGGACACCGGAAAGCTTCATATCCAGCAAATAAGCATCTGACAAACAAATGTACAAAAGTACAAACAAATGCATGCCACCCAAAAGCCAAGAGGACATTGGAAGTAATCATCCAGAATCCAAATATCATGGTTTACAGAGAATACATGCAACATCATGCTGTGATATGTAAATTTATGGGAATCTAACCAATGGAAATAACCCTCAAGGGCTAGATCCATGCAAAATGGAAACCTAAGGGATAAATCAACCTTCAACTAGGATCCAATGGATTATTTACAGTATTTTTTAGTCACTTTGAAGATCAAGATAGAATCTTTGAAGGAGGCCCTTATTTCTTCAACTCGTCAGGCCTTTCCATGAGTTTCTGGAAGGAAAAATTCACACTCGAAAAAATTCTGGAGCACATATGAATTTACATCAGAAATATCTCCCTCATCCAGACTCTGATTCGAATGATGAATATGATTCGACTTAATTTTTTTTTTGAAACTGGGTATTTTTTCGCAAGGAATTTAGATCTACTATTTGTTTCTGAAAATTTTGCACCAAAATTTTCAGATGTGCTCTGCAAATTTCCCCCCCAAAAAATTCTAGCCTAAAAAAAAATATCTCCCCAACTATGCCCAAGAAAGTGGTATGATACAAATTGCAATAGATATGACCTGCAAATGAATTCTTTGATCAAATAAACCCAAGAGACAATACAAGAGATTGTTAGAATGAAAATGTTTCTTTAATGATATCTTCAAAACACCCTTGAGGTAGGGTAACACCATAAAACTACTCCTTAAGGAAGGAGATCTCTCCACAAGCCATATGCTTTTCAATACAATAATATTTTCCATCACGTAATGGATATTCTCTAGCCTCTATAGAGACTTCATACATATGATACCATGGGTAATTACCATGGCTCATGCATCTAATACCATGGGCTTATCACACTATTTCCTAACAACTTGTGGTCGCTTGCATAATGTGGGTTAACCACTTTATTTATTAATTATGGCCCATGTATCTATCACCCTTACATTACATTATTTCCTTGGGTACCTCCCTTTGTACCCCATATGAACCCCCCTAGGTATACCCCATATTATTCCCCCTAGGTATACGACATATTACACTTTTTTAATAATTTCATATTTTTTTATTCCGTGGAAAAGTAATTAAATAATATTTTGAATTTAAAAAATAAAAATAAAAAATATAATAAAAAATTGTCTAGAAACATTGTAAAATTTAAATATTTTTTATTGCAATTTATACAATTAATTGGGAAAATTAAAAACAATACTCTCAAGTAAGTAAAATGTATGAATTAGCTGAAGTGATTTGGTCTGGTAGTTAAAGCTTCTTTGCTATTGAGAGGTATTGAGAGGTCAAGAGTTCAATTCTCTAAACACTCGAGGGGTGGGCTCTATGAATCACATACAAAAAGAAGAAGAAAGAAAAATAAAAGTAAAACATATAAGATTAAAATTATATTCTATTTAAAAACACATCATCCTAATATTATAGTGTTGATAATCATATTAGTGGGTATTGGATTTCTTGCAAATAATATTTAATTCTCAAAGTTGAATTTCTTGTAAATAATATTCAAAGTGATTTTTGGTCCCTTTGCAATATCTAAAAATGTGTTTGCTTAACTAAGAGAATCTTTTCTTCACATTCAAAAAATAAGGTAATATTGAGTAATGTGATTTTATTTAAATAATAGTGTTTAGTAATTCATAATTTTTTTTGTAAGCTTACTAATTCCTTACTATTTTCTATTTATATAAAAAAACAGGCATAGTAGATACAAAAATTAGGCCTCAACCTGCCCGAACGAAAACAGGTATGTTGGCCATCTCAGTGCATTGAACGTCGTCCAAAACATGTACTTCCTTAATTTCCTATGAAGATTATTTAGGTAGCTAATATCAAAGTTTACAATTACTAACATTTACATAATGCAAAAGAAAGCTAACTGCTATCAAAAACTAAAAGAACTATATGTATCTAATCCTCAAATGATTGGCTAGTTATCATCTCACTCCACTGGGGCCAGATCTTTGACACTTGAACCTCGCTTGTCAACTTGTTTCATGACCTTAATTTCCTTCTCAATTCTTCCAAGACGAGCATACTGGTGAAGTTGACGCAGGTTCATTTCTTGGATGCTTCTGTTAATCTATGCCAGAGTGGTAACTGCCTTGGGATCCCATCCTACTTCTTGGACTGACATAATGGCCTTAACCGGTGGGAATTTGATTAACCAGTAGGTTCTCATTGAGTGGTGAAATAGAGAAATTCTCCCTCGGGTATGACCCGGGTCTATGATAACTTGTTGTAGTTCTTCCATTGTGATTTCATCCTCTTCTTCAATTTTGGTTCGAGCTTCCATCTCCCATCCATGAATGAGGGATTTTATAAAACATGGTGTTTCCTCTAAGTAGACCTGGAATAAGGGCTCTATGAGCTCTCTGATGGATTTCCTGCCTCTCTTGGCTGACGGGCTTGAAATTTTTGCCTTGCCTTTTTCCATATCTACCTTTTTGCGTCTTTTTTTCTTCACCGTAATTGGATTGCGAGCAGACAGGAAAACTATAACCCCTGGAGAAGAAACATGATAAAAAATACCCAAAGAGTTAATGAACAGAACATAAGACTTAAAATGGTTGGGGTTAGCAGTAGTGGGATAATGGTGGTCATGAGCCCTATGAAAATTCATAAGACTATATTCATTTCGCCTACCCACCTTAACATTCTTACCTTTATTACTACCTACCCCATCCAAAACAGAGGCAGAGTAGTAGACGAGTTTAACCAATGGACATAGAGATACAGACAGTTGTCGACATTTCCTATGAAACTATTACTACAAGCATGCCTCAAATCTAAGCAACTATCTACCCCATACACAAGCGGACGATGATAAGCAAAAAGGTTCCACTCGAAACCAGAGAGACCAACATAATGAATTATCCCTCCCCTTACCCTACGAATGTTAACATCATTCAACTGCATGCATGTAGTTTCCCATTTCGACCCGTAGTGAGGATGGCTTATTGTTTTCTCACATCATCTACCTCCCAAAAAAGGAGCAAATGGTGGGATTACTTTCAAAATATTATCTACCCAAGAAGAATTATAACCTTGTAGGTGATGACCCATACGATTTCTACCATCAACAATACAATTATAGGTGGTTTGACAGACATTGTAAAGATAATCCAAAAAAAAAAAAAAATTCCTCTGCATGCTATGGAATTTCGACACTCTCTTCATCTTAATAGCAAAGGGTGAATTGGGTACATACCAATATAGCAGTGCAGGCCACCAGCGACGTCTGTGGTTTCTTCCGGTTTGCACGCGCTAGGAACCAGTGTCTTCATAGCAAAGAAGGAATATGAAAATGCGTTGGAGCAAGGGCATCATAACCTGCCTTAAGACATCCCATTGACGCTTTTCCCAACCTTCCTCTAACAACCGAACTGGCCTCCCTAGTTGTTTCTCATGCGGATTGATGATCGTCATAATGTTCTAATTTGGGAGCCGTCCTCTCCGTTACCTCAGTGGTCGTGTTCTGCCTCTTGATTCATGCGGGAGCCACGTTCTGACCCTTCCTCACCACATTGCATTCCTCCTAGGCCACTATGTCTTCTTCCCATAGCGTTCATTGCTAAATGGCACCCCGATCTGGGGTGGTGGTTGTGGTCATGACTAATATCCTTTTGCACGATGAGCTGGAGCTCCCCCATATCTGGTTCCAAATTCTGCCTCCACGGTTGATCTAGGAACTGATCTCCATTGTTGCAAGCCTAGTTTGCTAGAAAATCTGCTACTTCGTTGCCTGCTCTCCTGACATGGTGAGGGACAATGTAGTGTATTGTTTCCATTATTTTCTTGATTTCCTGCACTAATATTATTGTTCTCCAAATTTTACTGATATGCTCCCAATGGCCCCCCTGTTGAAGCTTTCGTAGATTTCCTGTGGCCATAATAGAGTCTCCCTCAATTTCTAATATATTTTACTGTTCTTGGCTTGCAATTTTGAGACGTGTTTTAAATGTTGTGAGTTCTACTTCATTGTTAGTTGCATATCCAAGATCTATAGCGTATATCCTTAGGACTCTTCCTGTGCAATCTCGGAAAATGCCTCTACCTTCTTTCCAGAGGGTCCATAGTAGAAATCCCAATGCTAAGGTCCAGGCTCTATTTACTACTGGACTCTGATATCCACCTTTTATCCAATGTTCAATTGTTTTTCTGATACTGTTGTTATTTCTATCTGATTGATGAAAAAGCTATTAATATTAATCCACATTTGATCTGCCACTGGGAAGGTATTAAGCAAATGTTCAAGGTTTTCTTCTTATTCACCACACATCACACACCATGATGGCCCATGCATGCCACGTCTCTGTAGCTGATCCCAGGTAAGGGTTCGTCCATGCCCTATTACCCATAAGAAGTGTTCTATTTTAGGTCAGTGCTTAAGGGACCAGATTTTTTTTCCATAGTCTATTCTCTGGCATGTTAACATTATTAGATTTTATTTGATACGCTTCCTTTATTGTGAACATGCCTTTCAGATTATACCCCCACCGTAGTATATCGTTCCTTGTCACAATGGGTATCTTTATCATTTGTATTTCTTTGTCAAAATTCCCCCATTGCTGAGTTTCTGGAGCTGCCTGCCATTGCTATTTATGTTTCCATCTCCTCTAGAAATGACCGTTCTGATCTTCCTAGTAGTGGCTCACTTCCTTTAATTGAGGGTGGCTTCTAAACAGGAAAATTTCTGCAAGATCCAGTCTACTAAAGAGCTTTTCCCACTGTTTCCAGGAGTTCTCCCAAAAGTTGGCAACATTCCCCTCTCTGATCTCCCAGAAACTATGAGCCATGACCAGGCCTTTATTAGCCGATGTCAGATTCCAAATGCATGATCCCCTATGGATATTAGGCCAATGTATTTGTTCTCTTGGTGTTTGTGGCATATCATACTTCCTTTCCCATATGCATTCCCATAAAGCCGAGCCACCTTGAAACCAATGCCACCGCAGTTTTTCCTCCATAACCTTATTAAGGATAAAAAGATTAATTCATAATAAATGATGATTAATGATCAACTTTACTTATGATAAATTTTACCATTTAAATAATAATATATAAATTACAAAAATACTAATTTTCATTATAAAAATGAAAATATACCTATGACTATGAAAAACCAAAAATATACTGATATCAAACTTTGTTCATATAGATCTTTTACATGTCCATATTTACATATATAAGGAAACTAAATTATACACTCCTATATACAATACCTATAAAAGTTTTTTTTTTTTCATTTTTAAGAAAACTCTGTAAAGCTCCTTAAAAAAACAAAATGGAGACAATCATCATGGAAGATTTATCCTTGCTATTACCAACCCTCTAAGAAGGACTCGTGGAAATATTTTGTAACCGTGTCACTTATCATCTATCATCTTAGTAACTTGCCAAATGTCCAATGGCATATTCACTACGGTCTTTGATAAAGAGCTAGCGGATGAATTTATTTCTTGGTAGATGTGAGGAGAAGAAATGTGGTAAAAAAGTGATTTAAATACATAATTTTTTCTAAAATAGGAACTAGTATATATGTTATATTTTTAATATTATTAAACTATGTATAACTTTTTCTAGAGTAGAAACTAGTGTATATGTGACATTTTTTAATATTTTTAAACTAATTTATTAATGACAATAATGAAATCACTAAAAATGTGTAATCATTTCTTTTCAATAGTAAATGAGAAAAAAAGCTTAAGGCTTAGAATTTATGCATAATTATTTGAACCTCTGTCCAACTCATTCTAGATGCTGAAAAAGTAATTACCTCCACCACAAACAATGTTTTCACATCAAAATATGCCAATTATATATATATATATTATTTTGTTAAAAAAAATTATAATTTTTTTATTATATTTTTTATAATTTTTTTTAATTTCTAAAATATAATTTAAATAATTTAATCTAATCTAAAGAAAATTACTTACTATTTTACCTTAGACATTAATAAAATTTATTTATATTACTTTATTAAAAAAATCTTATCCTTAGAAATAGAAAGCATGTGTTCTTTTAAAAAGGCTAAAGCCATAATTTATAATTAGAATATTTCAGAGCACATTTGAATATCAAGTTTTTAACAAATATTAAATTCCATGCACGTGGTTTAGTCACCTTTTATTCCGTTCATTAAACTATTAAAATTAATGGACTAGCATTAAGAATCTCAAACCTACTTTGGAAAAATACAATTTTTTAGAGAAATTTTGTGAATGATTGGATTTTTTCAATAATGAACAATATCAATACAAGTGATTACACATTTAAAAATTATTTAAAAATAAATAAATAAAGTAAATATTTTTTTAAATTCCAAGAAAAATAGTATATAATACAACATATTTGAAGATAATTTCATATATTTAGATAACCATACATACATAATCATGTCAATAAGATTTAAATATAAAATCATGTCAACAAAACTTAAATATAAATAGAGATATTATCATTAAATCTTCCCAAATTCTCTAAAAATACATCTAATTAATCAATAAAACAAATAAATAATTTACCTTACATTTAATATCAATTTAAAAAAATATTAAATATTAATAATTTAATATGCGTGCGTAAAACAAAATATCAATAATTTCTAGTTTACATATAAACATTTAGTGAAACATTAATCATATAATCAACTTTCTTCATTTTTTTTGTCCTGTTAAAACAAATAAATAATTTACTCACATTTAACATTCAAAAAAGCAAGAGTGGTTTCTAAATTGTCTTAAAATAGATAATGCAAGCCAAGATGCACTGCAATGTTGGAAGTTGAAATGAGAGTTTTAAAGGAGCGCCAACTGATTAGGTCTTTATAACTTCCAACTGTTTTAACAGGTCAAATACTCGCTCATCCCAAGTACGTTATCCGCCATGCTTTAACACTTTGACACTATTTTCCTTCATGGATCCCTCCACGGAGAAGTGATCCTCCCCTCCTATAGCATCGTCTTCTAACCCAAATGCACAGAGTAATACGGTCACTACTAAGCAAACTCCGTCCACAGATGCTACTGCAAATGTAAGCTCGGTAGTCAATCTCAATGACGTATCACTACGGAGACCCCCCAAGGAATGACTAAAGCACTGCCAAAAGCTTCATTGGCTACCTGCATTCTGAAAACGACAGAAGGCATAAAGATAGATCTACTGAATCACTGAGTCAATGGTCACATTCAGTTCATGAAGGATCACGCTCTTATAGGAAAATTTATAGGCCTATGGCCAACCGAGAAAGCACTACAAGGTTGGATAGCTATGAAATGGAAGCCCAAAGGCCATGTGACCCTGCAACTTGGATCTAAAGGTTTCTTCACAACGATGTTCAACTGTCTAGAGGAAAAAAACTGTATTTTTGAAGGCAGTCCTTATTTTTTCAACTCAGCAGGCCTTTATCTCCGGGACTGGATAGAAAGATTCAACCCAGACAAGGAAGACTTCAATTGGGCACCAGTTTGGATACACATGTACTCTCTTCCGCTCGAATACTGGGATGAAGAAACCCTCAAAGACATAGGCAATGGACTGGGAGAGTTTATCAAGAGAGCTGAAGAAACTAAACTCAAAAGGTATACCTCATATGCTCGGATATGCATTTACATGCACCTGGCCAAGGCTCTCACGGACTCAGTAAGTCTCTTTCATGACGACTTTGAATGGATTCAAACCATAGACTATGAACATGTTCCCTTCCGCTGCAGAAAATTCCATGAGCATGGCCATTTATATCATGATTTCCCTCTAAATCATCCTCCCAGCAATTCAGCATCCGCAAAAGGGAAAGACGCTGAAGGATTCACCAAAGTTGCCAACAAGAAGAAACTTTCCAAAAAATCCTCTGCATCGCCTGCAGCTCCTAACCAGCCCTCAACCAACAATAGTTTTGAAGCTCTAGCAACCCACGACTCACAAGAAGTCAATCCCACTCCTCCCTCTACCACCCCTCCGAATTCTAGCACCCCTGAAACCAAATCTGTTCTGTCAAATTCTGATTCTACTAAAACTATTTACTCTGCCTCCACCTCTCAATCTAACCCAGAAACAGATATAGTCCTTAGAAATTCTCAGATGGATATTGACGGACAACTCATTGTGGTCACTCAGCAAGATGGCACCAGCGAAGAAAAGAACTCGCCAACGCACATGGAGGAGGAACCAGAAAGTATAGATCTGGGAGATCTGGACATTCTGGGCCTGGAGACAGCATGCCACCAAAAAGAATATGATAAGATTCCCCCCAGGCAAATTGATAGTCTCGAAGTTGCCCTATCCCGAGCTCATAAAAGTAACTCTCTCTGTATCCAAGCAGGTAGCCACTGGGATGGAAAAAAAATCATGAAAGAAACCAAAAAAAGGGGGCGCAAATCTGACCTGCAAAGAACCATCATTATTGGAGAAATACTTGTGGAATCCGGAAGGTATCCCAAGTTGACCAAGTTCTATAGGCCGACATCACATAGTTCCTCATGAAGTTAATCTCATGCAATGTGAGAGGGCTCAACAGCCCCTCTAAGCACCGTATGATTAAAAATATGGTTCAGAAATTCAGACCAACGATTGTCTTCCTACAAGAAACTAAATGCAACAGCAGTGCTCTTGAATCCATGATCACCAAATCCTGGGTGGGTAGTAGATCTGTAACAGTGGATGCCTCTGGAGCCTCTGGAGGGCTTGCAATAATATGGAATCCACAGATTATCTCTTTGTCTGATTTCCATGCCTCACATCATTTTATTCAAACCATGTTTCACCTGGTAGGTACCAACTCCCATGGACACCTCACCAATGTTTACTTTCCCCAAGAAGTACAACAAAAACTTGCTCTGCTAACCTCTCTTGATGACCTCAATTCTTCTAGACGCCACCCGCTTTGGATCTGCGGTGGAGACTTCAACATGATTACTTTCTTAGAAGAAATAGAGGGTGGAAGAATTAGATTGGAAGCGGATAGCATTGGCTTTAAAGACTTCATTCAGGGCAATTGGTAAATGGATCTCCGTACCTCCAACGGTATTCACACTTGGAATAACAAAAGAGGGGGCTCACAACATATTGCTTCCAGATTGGATCGATTCCTAGTCTCGAACAATGCGATTCACCTGGGGGGGGTCTACACACTTCAATCCTGCCCTTAGCAGGATCAGATCATTGGCCAATTCCACTGCAATGGATAAGACCAAGAGTTGCCAACAACAGACCTTTCCGCTTTTAATCTTTCTGGCTCAGCCACCCTGATTTTAGAGAGATGGTTATCAAATCATGGAATGAATTTCGTCCTCCTGAAGGATCCAAAATGTTCCAATTCCAAAAAAAACTAAAATTCCTCAAGCTTACCCTCAAAAGATGGAACCACAACAGTTTTGGCAATATCTTCTCCCATCAAAAATATTTAGAACAGAAAATGAGCGATCTTCAGCAGTGCATTATCTCAGAGGGATATTCGGAAGAACTTGCAGCCAAAGAAAAAGAACTTCAAACCAAACTGAATGAGCGACGACAACAGGAAGAGACCCTTTGGCGTCAAAAATCAAGGATACGATCGCTAAAAGACGAAGAGAAAAACACCAAGTTTTTCCACATATCTACCATTCAAAGAAGAATGCAGAACAATATTGTCTTCCTAAATAACAGTCAAGGAGAACGTCTGGAGGATCACGCAGACATAGAAAAGGAACTAATGGGTTATTTTAAAAACATTCTTCAAGAACCAGCAGGATATAGACGACATGCCATTCAAGAGATCACTCAGCACATACCAAGGCTAATTACTGAGGAACACAACAACATGCTTATTAATCCAGTTTCACTACAAGAGGTAGAGCAGGCGATGGCTCAACTTAAAGATGGCAAAGCCCCTGGGCCAGATGGTTTCACAGCCAACTTTTTTCACTTCTTTTGGGAGCAGATCAAAGGTGAAGTTTGGGCCCTTGTTGAAGAATCCCATTCTTTGCACTGGATCCTTCCTTCCCTCAACACTACCTTCATAGCCCTCATTCTAAAAGAGAAGACGTCCAGCACACCAGATAAGTACAGGCCGATTGCTCTTTGCAATGTCATTCATTGCAAACAGGCTCAAACTACTGCTACCTCTTCTTATCTCTCCGGAACAGACTGGTTATGTGGAAGGGTGTCAAATACTAGATGGCATCATCCTTACTCATGAAGTGGTCCACTCTCTGAAGCATCTCAAGAAGGCAGGTATGCTCTTAAAACTAGATCTTTCTAAAGCATTTGACAAATTAAGTTGGGATTATATCAGACAAATTCTTTTGGCATTTGGATTTAATCCAACCTGGACCCGATGGATTATGCACCCCATCTCCACCCCCCGTTTCTCCATCATGCTGAATGGCAATCCCTCCGCTCCGTTCTCCCCCTCTCGAGGTATCCGTCAAGGGGACCCTCTTTCCCCCTTTCTCTTTGTTCTTATGGCTGAAGGGCTAGGTCACCTCATCCATCAGGCCACTTCATCCAACTCTCTGAGAGGCCTCTCCCTTCATGACATCCAACCCATTACTCATCAACAATTTTTTGACGACAATATGCTCTTCGGGCATCCATCTGTTCAAGAAGCTAGAACTCTCAAATCCTTGCTGGACACCTTCTCTGAAGCCTATGGAACCACCTTTAATGCTGGTAAATCTCAAATTTTATTCTTCAACACGCCTGTCATCACTCAACACAACATAGCTCAGCTCCTGGGATTCTCGATTGCAGTTCTTCCTTCAAAATACTTAGGATCACCTCTCATCGTCTCAGCAATCAAACATACCTCCTGGAGGGAACTCCTCGACAAGCTTGAAGCTTGACTTTCCTATTGGACCTTCCGATCGCTCAACATAGCTAGCTGCCTCATTCTCATAAAATCTGTACTCCAAGCAATGCCTCTGTATCTTTTCTCCCTCTTGGCGGCTCCCAATTGGGTTATAAAACAAATTCGCAATCTCCAACAGAACTTCCTCTGGGGATCCACCAGCTTAAACAAAAAATGGGCACTTGTTAAATGGAAAGAGGTGTGCCTTCCCAAATCTGAAGGGGGTCTCGGTCTCAAAGATCCCTAGCGCAACAATGCCACTATGGGAGCTCGAATTTGGTGGAAATGGCTCTCCATGCCACATACTCCTTGGGCTCGGCTATGGATGGCCAAATATGCCTCAGGCAGACCTCCAGATGACCTTATCAGATTCTCTCTTGACATAACTGGCTCTCTCATATGGAACGCTGCAAAACAACACAGTGCCTTCATTCAAGCTCGCAGTTTTTGGGAGATTCATTCAGGAACCTCTGCCAGATTGTGGGAAGACTCATGGCAGCAACTACCCAAACTGGCCAATCTGTTTCAAAAACCACATTGGCAAGCAGTTCTTCAACAATTAGCCAACAACCTTGTCAAATGCTTCTGGCATCAGCAGCCCAAACAGGGTTTTCGGCATTGGATTCCGGTAGTACAATGGCAAACGCATTGGCAGAATGAAACCCATGAGGACATCGACCGAGAACTAAGTCAGCGGCTCATCAAATTCTCCACTCAAGAGGACAAGTTACGGTGGGGGTACACTCCTCAAGGGTGCTTTAGCACTAAAGAAGCATATCAACTCCTTTACCACACGACGCCAGCACAAAAGGACAGCCTCTGGACTCAAATATGGAAACCAGGCATTCGGCCAAAAGTCTCAACATTCCTGTGGCTCCTAAGCAAAAAAAGGCTTCTCACCTGGGACAACCTCCTGAAAAGAGGTTTCATCGGGCCTTCTTGCTGTCCCAATTGTGCAAACCATGAGGACACTTCCCACCTTTTGGATACCTGTGTACTGGCCAATCAACTATTGGAGAATATAAATCTTTGCTGCAGAAGAACTGGAAGATGGAAAGGGGACATCATCAATACCATTCGCCATTGGCCCACTGAGCCTTTCAAGAGCAATCTGCTTAACTTTTTTTGGGCCTTGATTCTAGGTTTCATCTTCTGGACCATTTTGAAAGAGAGAAACAATCGAATCTTCAAAGATGCTAGATCTCCTCCTGACATTCTCTGGTCCAGCCTACGCAGTAACATTCAAGAAACCATAGCCCTCCAGCACTGGCAGGATTCAGATCTTCCATCCTCCCTCCCTGAACGCATCATTTTGGACAATTGAAACCTCACCATCAAACCTCATAGCCCTCCTCCCCCTAATTTTGCTCCTCATCAAGATTCTCCAAGTACCTGGTCTCCACCTTCTAACAACAACATCAAGATCAAATTTGATGGAGCTTCAAAAGGCAATCCAAGAAAGGAAGGCTATGGAGGTATCTTCAGGAATGCAGAAGGAAATACCCTAAAAATATACTATGGTTCGCTTGGGAGAGACTCCAACAACTCAGTTGAACTTGAAGGATTATGGCAGGGTCTCCTTATCGTGGAAGAGGAGAATTTTTTTCCCCTGGTTGTTGAAGGTGATTCCCAGATCCTTTATTGAAGCTGTCTCCCGCATTCAACATGGTTCCCCTGCATCTAAAGTGGCCTCCAATTGGCGACTTCTACACAGATTAGAGCAAGTTGAACTATGGCTCAAAACTCCACATGCCATTTCCTTCAAGCATATTCGCCGCACTGCAAACAAAGTCGTCGATTGACTTGCCAACAAAGGAGTTGAACAAAAACTTCTCCTCTTCACCAGCTCTCTTCACAATATGGATGATGCTTCCCTTATTCATGACTGCACTCTTTTGGTGCACAAGGATATCCATTTCCCAGATGTGGGTGTTGAATAGCAGGCCGTCGGTGGAGGCGTTGGAGAGCGACAGGTGGTATTGCCACTTGCAAGCACCTGATCACTGTACTCCTCCCATAAATTCGATAGCAGGCGATGATATGATGTCTTATCCTCCCCCGAGCTGCATTTACTCTACGTGCTTGCCAGCTTCCATTATGCTGCTACTGCCTTTAATTCTCCTCAGCACCCCCACTCTGCTCCTCAGCTTCATCTCCGCTCCCACATTGTTCTCCAGACCCACATTCAAGCTGGCCATTCCTCACCTTGCAGTGACACAGAGATCACTGCTCCGCGTGTACATTTTCAGCCCTCTCCGCTCTTTGCCCAGACCTTGTTGCCTACTCGCCCAACCTTCTCCTCTTCACCATCTCAGTCCTCTGACAATTTAGGTTATCACTCAGCATTCCACAGGCAAACCATGATGCGCAGGCAATGAATGCGCTGCAGGCGTGGGGGCGGTGGTAGAGGTGGTGAAGGAAGGAGTAGTAGTGGTTATTGCGGTGGTAGAGGCAGTGCAGAAAGGGGCAGTAGCAGTAGCAGAGTCAATTGGGCTTATTCGCCATCAACAAGCAATGAGGCCAGTTTTCAGTTCAGTAGCGCCTTGGACAAGCCGTGCATCACAACAAAGATTATAGTGGTCTTTCAGGAAGAGCCCTCCGACGCTACTAGCTCTGGCTCTCGGAAGCAGAAATCAACTATCTCGGCATAGCCTCCCCCTGCTACCAGAAAGTCCACCGCCCTTCCGGTGAAGCCAAGCCACAAAACGTCTAGTAGTGCAGGGACAAGCAGCGACAGCTCTACAAGTGAGGACTCAGAATGGAAACATTCCAGTTCTCCCTCCTCTTCAGAACACTCAGCCCTGGATGATGACAACAAGGTTGCGGATGCCCCGAATGAAGACTACAGTTGCCCTATCGTGGAAGAAAATCCACCACTTGATGGCAAACAAGTTGACAGCTAGTAGGTTCACGGGTCTCCTTAACTCTTTTTGGTTTTTTGGCTTCAGCATCAAAATAGCTATGGAAAAGATGTCTGTTTTTAACCTCAGTTATGCTAGCTCTTTCTGTACTTTCAGTTTCTTGTTTAAAACAATGTATGCTGGTTTCCTACTTATGGGCGACTTATATTTTGGATTTTCTGAATTTGCTTCCCTCTAGCGTTTGCTAGTTTTGCAATCTGGAGGAGAAGCCATCTATGTACATTATGTGCCATTATAATAGATTAAACTTAGAAAAAAAAATATCTCTAAACTCTTTCCATTGCACTTATCTAATTTTATGTGGATCTAATGAGTTGTGGTGAAGTTTTTGTAGAGGAATCATTCTTTGTTCAAGCATTCAAGCGTGAGGGGAAGTTCTCGGAGGAACCAACCCATTCTTGAAAATATTCAAGGAGAATCCGCATGCGTTTACTTCTAAAGTCTCATCTATTTCGATTGGTTTTGCAAGTGTACTCTTGAGTTTTAGGCTTTTATTTATTACATCAAAATTATATAAACAAATTATTTTTCACATAGTGCACTTCATTTATCATTATCTAGCTATTTCAAAGAGCTAAGTCATGGCTAGTCAAAGAGGAGAGCCTACCCATACTCATTGGCCTAGCCTCTTGTAGATTATTTTTGTAATATACTTTGTGATTTCTTGAGCTAACATTTGTTATTGTAGATTTTTTCTAACTTGTTGTCTTGTAGCTACTTGCAGGTTTCATCTTCAGAAAACTACTTACAAGTTTGCATGCCGGACCTTGGGGATCCAACTTCTAGATCATTTCTCTCTCTTGGCGATGGAAATCAAAGAGGCTTTGCCGCTCTTCCTCTTCCTCGAAAAATCTTCATTTTGTTGAGCTTTTGTAGGCCTCAAATTGCAGAAATTTTTTGCAAAGAAAGGTCTATGGCTCAAGTCTAAATTGTGAAGCCTTTCCTTGAATTTTAGAGAAGACTTCATAGTTTTCTCCTTCTTGTAACAACTAATAAAATTCTTGGTTTTGGGAGCATGGGTTTTACCCATCGGTATCCTTATCTCTCCATCTTTTGGAGAGGATTGGTGTTGTGATTTCGTCGGTTTATTTCATTTTGCATGCATAACATATAATTGGGAAATTAACACTACATGCATTACACTCATTTTGCATGCACTTTAATTTAATTTGCTACAAGTTTCAAGTCTTTTCACTTTTATAGCAAGTTCAAACTTTGGCATGCATGCACTATTAACTTGAATCTAATTTGTCATGAATCTTGTTCCAAGTCTACTTATGTTTCACCTTTAATTACATCTTACACATCAAGTATTTGGGCAAGATTTCTCCATAAAGTAACATTCTATTTCATGTCAAGTAAATACATTTAAATTTAAAGTTAATTTTCATGTTTGGTTAATTCACTTACATGCTCCAAGTAACCGCTAAAATTTTACCTCCAACATAAGTTGGATGAATAGACATTTTAGGGACCCCCTGCTCCTCTATTGACTACTTATTGTGAGATCCATATCTTTGGGCGATGGTGAGGTCTAAAGATTGAAGAGCTGAATTGTAACATTGCTTTAGAACTAATTAATAAAATAAACCAAGAGCATTTTTCATCACATTTACCTTACTTGCAAGTTCTAAATTTTTGCTTTCTTGATGGTTTAGAGTCTCACATGCAACATAATTTCCTATTTTCAAGAAGCATTTTCTTTCATGTAAGTATTGTAATCTCTTTTGCAACAAGTTTAATTTAATTTTATTGTACTTGGAACATTGTCTAATTTAACAATCTCCCTTTCATGTTTAATGATCATCATGTTCATGAATGGTTAATGAGTCTCATTTTATTTTCAAGTACTCTTATTTCATGTTGCAAGGCTAATTACATGTTGTTATCTTGGTCTAACAATTGAGATTTTCTATCATCTCATATACATTCTCATAAATAGATCACTATTTGTTTCCTTTTGAACAAGATAGTTTCACATGCTTGGATTCATAAATCTATTTATCTTGAAAACATTTACAATACATTGTGCTAACATTTTCTTGTTTCACTTTTTAGGATTACTTTTGCTTTCCATTTGAAAACAATTCACTTCATTTACACAAATACAATTTCATTTTAAGAGCAATACTTTGAAGGTATTGGTTTCTCATATGTTTCATGTTTATCTTATGTATTGATGGTTATTGCTCATGTCACGTTTTTTCTTATAAATCTGAAGAATTAATTTATTTAACTCTAACAACTCTCCTAGAAAACTCACATCTTTAACTTAGTTTTTCTTTAGGGACAACCCCCCATAGCTAACCTAGGAGATAGCTTAAATGGAGAGTGTCGGGATTAGTGTGACAATCCCTTCTCTAAGTTCCTTGCCACCAACTGTTGAAAATTTAGAGGGTTGGAGATTAAATCATTCTCTTCTTGATAATTACTTGTGAGTTTACTTGAGTTACTTATGTCTTCTCTTTAGTTTATTTAGTCTTTCATCAAGTCAATTATCAAAATACACTAGACACAAAAATTAGGCTCCTAGAGCCAGGGAAAAACCTCTCCCTCTTGGAGAGGAAAACCCACAAGGAATTCTTCTTATAGATCTTCAAATGACAAGTACCATGACTAAGACCCAAGCCCTTGAGCTAGGAATGTCTCCAAGACCTTGTCACTGCTTCTTTGTATGCTCACAACTTTGATCTTTCTCTTCTGCAACAACTTGCAATGACTTGCATCACCTCTAGAGAACTCAGTCTCTAATTATATCTTCCTTGACTTAGTCTTGAGTTATACTTCTTCTTGTTTCATGATCACTTCAGATATATTGCATTCCTTATGTGTACTAAAGGTAGGAAGGTAAATCTCTGATTTACCTTTCTTTTATTTTTGATTTATCAAGCTATGATATCCGCACTTCTTTTCATCCTCAATCCTTACTGTTGTACTGATCTGAAGTCTTCACTAAGCTTGACCATAGTTCCTTTTTATACCTTTTAGACCCTGATCCAAGTGTATATATATCAGATTTACTTGTTCTTGAAGTTCGCAACTTCTATTGGCTGATCCGCATCCTTTATTCAGAACTATTAGCACATATTCCAAGTTTCCTTTACGCTGCAATAATCTTAGAGAGACCTGTACTACTTCCAGTCAGAAGAAAACACTTAGAACTCAGATGCATCCACACTTTTCACTATGGAAATTACAGAGAGATCCGCAATCTGTCCAATGCAAATGAGCCGCAGGATCTGGGGTATATATAGTGCACTGTCTAGCTTTTAGGCTGACCATACAATAAATTTTTTAGGCCAACATCTTTACTGCATAAAGGCCGACTTTATCACATAATTTCCAGCGTTAAATGAGGGTTGTTATGAGCCTTTCTTCCACAAGGTCTTGGAGACATTCTTCAGACTAGACACTTCATAATCATGACTCTTAATTACACCAGAAGACAAACCCCTATAGACTTCAAGAAGAAGTCAATTGACCTATAATAAAATCTTGTTGATGAAACCCATGAAGCAAGTACAAAAAAATACATTTATTATCTTTGTCTTCTTCTATACATAAATTCATAATTACATAGTCAATGTGAAGACCGGTCCTAGTTACACTTTTCATCACACACTCTTAACTAGGGAGGTATTCATACATGTACATGGTCACTTTCAAACTGAAGAATCTCATAAGAAGAATTGGATTGGTAATCGCATCTATATAGCATCATATCAACTAGCATTGTCCTAGTGCAAGGCCTTGACTAACAGCCCCATCTCTCAGCGAGACAATGGGCTACAATGTTGGCGAGACATATGACTTATAGACACCATATTTGTTGTCTCTCCAATGTACATACTCCACCCAGGTGTTCCCATAGTATAACCTTGGACTATTCTTCTCTTGGGTAGCTATCCCTCAAAGAATATCAGTCCCCGACTACTCTTATCTTGAATGCCCTAACACATTCTCAAAGAGTATCGAATGTCAGATGATTACTCAATCCTCCATTTTGTCTTCCCAAGTGAAGACCAGAATGATGTGTCTATCTCTCCCTCTCAGCCAGGGAGGACCTATTCCACAAGGGAATGTACTCATTCCTATATAAGGAATGTACCTAAGCTCATTCTTAGGAATTATCCAGTTTCTTCCAAGTAAGAAACTTATCACCAGGCTCCCTCTCAATTAGGGACTTGCAGCAACAATGGTGAGACACCCAGCTGCTCATGAAGAATTCCTCCTCTTGATTTCATGGATTTCAATATTGAGAAATCTTCAACTTTAGCTCCATAGGGCACATATCATCCATCACCTTTCGTTCATGAGTCATGTCATCTACCTGAAAGTGATTCCTCTATCTTTCTTATCTGGTCCACATTTTATGCCATGCTGCTTTCGTTTGAATCATCTCCAAGGATCTTACATCCTTTCTCATGATTAGCGGCCTTGCACAAATTCATCCAGATAAACATATATGTATGAACTCTTTAAAACAAAAGTTACCTCAGTGATGATATATCACCATGACATCTTCCTGTAGGCATCGACATCCTTTTTTAGATTGACACATCTCCTAATGATATGTTTTGTCAAGGGTCTTATTCTTTATCAAACTTCTATCAGAGTCTACTTATCCTCCCAAGAGATACTCTAGTCACATCTTCTTGGCTTTCGGATGATAACTACCTCTTGACATGGTTGCACTTCATGATCTCTTCCTTTCTGTGCATCTTCATTCCTAGGAACTTCCAATTTACAGTTCCTTGTTCATATACAACGATAGTATTAAAAACTGGTCGGCTTGAACCAGAAACCGGTCAAACCGCCTGGTTCATTAGCTGACCGGGTCAAACTGGTAGAAAAACCGGTTTCAACCCTCCTCTTCACCAAAAAAACCGGTCCAACCGGTGTTAACCGACCGGTTTATGGTCAAACCGGTCAGTTCCATCCTAAACCAGCCGGTTCATTGCCAGGCCAACTATGGACCTCACATAATGCAATTTTTTGAGTTTTAGAGCTTTTTTTAGGGAAATTTAGGGTTGTTTTCCTCCTAAAATATCCCCTCTAAGAAAAACATGCCTACCCTCTCATTTTCCTGACACATCCTTTATTTTTCATTTTCATCCTTTACTTAAATTTTTAACATTACCATGAAATGGCTCAGGATGTTTAACAATGGTTTCAACATCATTGGATTTCATATGGAGAAACTAGAATTTTAGATTTCACTCAAAATTTAGCAGACTTAATTTGTAATATCCCAAATGGGATATTTTAACTAAAAATGTAGAAATAGACTTAAGCAGCAAAATAAACAGAAATAAACACACAACCACCAATATAACACAATGGATGCCAATAAAATCACTGAGCCATTTTATTAATCTATGGTAGAAAGTACATCAACCTAAAGGAACAACAGAACCTGAGCTTGCCAAGCAAGCAGAGCAAAACCCAGAAAGATCTCTGGCCCAACTGATGAATGACTCTGGCAATGATGTAGACGGCTCGGCAAGAAGACCGCTGCAAATCGGCGACGGAAAAACTATCACTGAACCCACTGAAGCACAAGTTGAAGATCCAGATGATCCTCACACCAATACCTGAAGCTCTGCGAAACTTCTGAATGAAATCTCCTCAAGAGAGTTGGGTTTTCGTCCAACACTCACAAATCACTCGAGGGTTTCCATCCTGAGGCTACGGCTGAAGTAGAGAACCACATCTCACACCTCTCATACAATAAAATAACATGATCCAAAGATATCTCCCAATGGCCTCCTCCCTTTCTTTTATAGATCTCTTGGAGCCTTCTAGAGCATTATTTTATTATTATTTTATTCATGGAGCACTTTTCCCTTTTATTAAATATTCCTTTTTAATGCAAAAAAGAGTAAATCAGCTACCACGCCTCCTCCGATCACTGAAATCCATGTCTAACTGTCCCACCATGTAGGTATCCTCGTCCTGGTTCCAATGAGCTATTACACTAAGGTGTTCCATCATGTATTCCTCCCAGAATGCCACCTTGAGTGTAATCAGCTGAGTTAAGCCCAAAAATAACTCAAATTTCTGAAAGTTATCGGAATGCACCAGAACGAAAGCCAAACTGCTTGGATGATGGAGTATATCAAGCGAATGCCTCCGGAAACCATGAAAGCTCCTCAAAACTCCTCCAAAGAGCTCTTGAGCCCACTGGTAGCACTAATCTGTACATGTGACCTGTCTGCTCCTAACTCTGGAAGTCCAACCTGACCCAGTAGTAGGTGACACCAAAAAAATGAATATTACAGACCTTCCACCCCAAGATTGCTTGCCCTCAAGAAATCTAGATATGTGGGCCACTCTGTCAGCCCGATGCAACTGAGACCCAATGCCCGGATCCCATACAAACCTCCTGGTGCAACTATGTGCCTGTGTCAAGCCACCCGGAATAGACCCCTCAATGCCGGGATCCCAAACTGATCTCTCACTGTACCTGTCATCAAATAATCCTCCCGAATCCCCATGCCACAGTGGCCAATCATCGCCCAAGTCCCACGGCCCAGACTGCGCATTGCCTCTAGCTATGACGGATGCTCTAAGAGGGGAAGACCACGTCTCCTGCTGCGTTAGATCTATGACGGTGTAAGCTGCCCCATCAACTGTGTACCAACTCATCACCTCTCCCCAATCCAATCCCTGACTAAATCCACTGTTGATTCTTCTCTCCTAAAACCGGGATGGGATATTGCTGAAGAATCTGCCCCACTGCCAACTGGAACCTGTATCATCTGTCATGTCTAAGGGCCCTTGCCCTGTTGTGCTCCCTACAAATAATATCGTACCATCAAGAGGATACCAACTCATGATCTCCCCCCAGTCCATCCTGGAAGAAGAATCCAATGTAGCAACAACTGCATATGGAACACGCCTAGAGTGTTGCCGCCAGCCCGTAATCAACTCCCCCTGCTCTGCCCTATCTGCCAATGAAAGTTACCTGTAGAAGGAAGCCCTTCTCCCTATAATGGGCCAAAGTGGGCAAGATATGCTGCAAGCCCTATCGATGTACTCCTGGAGAGTGCTACTCACTGAAAATACTGCAGCTCTGCTGACTGCGTGTACATCTATCTGAACCTCATCCCTGTGTCGACTCACTGATGGATGCTGCACCATCTCCAACAGCTCCTCCCACTCCTAATCAGGAATGTCATGCTCCTGCTGTCTACTAGCCCCCTGTAGAAAAATCCCATCAACCTCCAACACCTCCAGAGGATATGGATCTGCAACTGCTGTCACCGTACTCAATGTCAGTGCATCTAACTGCTCCACCTCAATGGCTGACCCCAATGTTAGCCGCATATCCATCATAGACTCAATTTGGGTACCCATCTGGCTCTCCCCCAAAGGAATATCATGCCTGACGTGCATAGTATCCTCCTTTGCTGACTCAGGCTCCATCATATGCTGCTCTGGCTGAATCGTCACAAGTGACTCATCACCCAAAGTATCTCCTGTAGAGTCCCCTGACTGCTCACCCTGCACACTAGAACACAGCTCTGGTCTACTGTCATCATCTATGCATCACTGCTTTCGCTCCCCAGAAGCGTCCTCAACTGATCCCATGGACTCATCTGGAGAAGAGAACTCATCCTGACATACAAAAGGAACATCTTCCTGCTCTACCTCTGCCACCTCATCTGCATCTCTCAAACATGAGTGATCAGGCCCCCAAGGTTATTTGCAAATGAAGCAAAGTCCCTTCCTCCTCAGCTCATTTTTGCTGCCTAACCCACCAAACTGGAGCAGCTCCTCCCTGGTCAACTGTCTCTTGAAAAGCTCAATGTTCTGCTCAACTAGCCCTTGGGCTAGCTAATAAGCAGCAGGTGAGACCAACTGCTCTCTCCTCCAAATGCTCAACAACCTAGTTTGCAGCTCCCGGCAAATGGCATCATGGTCTCCCATACATGACGACAAGATGGACTGCATGTGAGCTATGGCTATGTCAGAATGATGTCTCCTAATGCTGAAGAAGCATTGGAACATTTCCATAATCAAGCCATCACACTCAAGATCGATCATGACCTCATAAGTCTGGGTCATGGCCATGGCTTCTAAGACCTTAAGCTTTCTCCCAAATGTAGAGCCTGCACAGTTGTATAAATCCCGAAAGGTTCCTACTATCAGTCCGAAAATTCTTTTCATAATATCATCATTGTAGGGAGGGAAGGGTGCTGTTATCCTCAAAATATCACTGAAACAAGAGGCAACTATAAGCTTGACTCTCTCACTTGGATGTTCCAAGAATCTAGCTTGTACCAATGCAAGCATAGATGGCTCCAAAGCCCAATTTGAACTCCAATCAGATTGTTGTACCTTTGAAAGGCAGGATTCCAGTTTCTCTAACATGGGAAAGTCATTTTCTGATCTTCCACTCTTTAAGTCCATCCCAAGTGCATAAAGCCAATTTCCCACTTCTTCCTCCTTTTGTAAATTCCTCGGATGTCTTTGTTGGAGCAAATTATGTACCTTCATGGAGAAGGGTCTGTTGTTCTGTTTTGTTTTCTGGTCTTCTGATGCATGGTGGTTCAAGGAACCAACTTTTATTCTTCTCAAGCTGTTTAGGAATCCCTCCATTGTTCAACCAATGATATGATCACTGTTTTTCTAAGTTTTATAGTGATTTAGGTGTCTGTCCATAATTTTTGCTTCGATTTTTATTATATAAATCAGCCCTCATGTCATTAAACTTTAAATCTGATTGGAAAATGCAGAACATGAATAAATAGAACCTGGTATGTAAGTGAAAACATATGCTGCTACAAGAGTCTCACATCCTAGCTAATCTTTGCTTAGTTACTAGAAAGGATAGCTTTGAATTGCACCTCCACAACAGGATTGGACATGTCCTTCTTCGTCCAATTCTTAACCTTATGCTTCAGAAATCCACGCAAAACATGCTTTAAGATGGTATGTAACACTGAAGTGGTATTACAACAGTATGGGCACACCAAATATGCTTACATCCTCTTGGTAAAATTCTGGAGTTACTGTCAGGCAAAAAAAAAAGAGGAAACCCGACCCTTGAGTCTTTCAAGAAATACGCAGCTCCAGAAACTTTGAGTTGCTAGTTAAACTCAGACGCAGGATGGTATAGGCCTTTGCCATTCCCAACATGCATAAATAGAGTCTCTCTAAACTCAACCGTTTTCCACTACACGCAGAGACCAGCAAAATTCACGCTCGGGAATTAACAAAATTGCTTGGCATGATCATTAACCAGCGATACGACCCAGTCCCAAGTAATTTTTTTCTGTTGCGCTGATGAATGTGACCCTCCAACGATACAGGAACTTCACCCCTTGAATTAACTGAACTCAATTCGCTCATTGAGGAACTCGAATATTTGGTTCAATGATTCTCGACTCCTTTAATGAATGATTCTGACGACACTTTTAATTGATGACCACGGAACATGAAATATTTTACCCGAAGTTGGCCTTCACAATATTTACGGCCCTCAAATAATATATACGCCTAGCAAAATATATATGTCGGCCCTAAAATAATAATACACCTAGAAAATTTGGTCGTGAATGATTTTTTTTTTTTTTTTAGCGGCCCCCACCAAGTCGTATAACCTATGTCAATTTCTCCATATACTCGCATACACAAAATCAGAACACCAAATCGTTCTTTCTTTCTGATTGGTCTCGGTGTGCCAAAGGGTTTGCAACTGATACATTTGGCTCTCGAAATTTGTTTAACCTCACACTCTTTCATAAAATTATGCAACAACCACATTACAACAGAGCCCGACGGAATTAATTGATTCGACCTTCACAAAATATTTGACAGAACTCCCTGCCATGCAAATAAAATGCAGCAAGCTTATACTCACGGCCTCCATCAAACTGGGCTTTATATTTGTTGCACAGATATTCTGAAGACAACAGTAGTGCCATCAATTTTGTTAATTACTTGAGTACTTAGATCGAAACAAGTTTCCATTTTGCTGTAGGGACTGCGTTTTCGATTCCTTAGGAAAAACCCTTCGATATTCACTTCAATACTCTCTGCAACTGGAAACTAAAACCCGTATGCTGAGCCAAGATTGAGGCTCCGATACCACTGTAATATCCCAAATGGGATATTTTAACTAAAAATGCAGAAATAGACTTAAGCAGCAAAATAAACAGAAATAAACACACAGCCACCAATATAACACAATGGATGTCGACAAAATCACTGAGCTATTTTATTAATCTATGGTAGAAATTACATAAACCTAAAGGAACAGTAGAACCTGAGCTTTCCAAGCAAGCGGAGCAAAACCCATAAAGATCTCTGGCCCAACTGATGAATGATTCTGGCAATGATGTAGACGGCTCGGCAAGAAGACATTTGCAAATTGGCTACGGCAAAACTATCACTGAACCCACTGAAGCACAAGTTGAAGATCTGGATGATCCTCACACCAATCCCTGAAGCTCTGCGGAACTTCTGAATGAAGTCTCCTCAAGAGAGTTGGGTTTTCGTCCAACACTCACAAATCACCCAAGGGTTTCCGTCCTAGGGCTACGGCTGAAGTAGAGAACCATGTCTCACACCTCTCATACAATAAAATAACATGATCCAAAGATATCTCCCAATGGCCTCCTCCCTTTCTTTTATAGATTTCTTGGAGCCTTCTAGAGCATTATTTTATTATTATTTTATTCATGGAGCACTTTTCATTTTTATTAAAATATTCATTTTTAATGCAGAAAAGGGTAAATCGGCTACCACGCCTCCTCCGGTCACTAAAATTCGTGTCTAATTGTCCCATAATGTAGGTATCCTTGTCCCCGTTCCAATGAGCTATTACACTAAGGTGTTCCATCATGTATTCCTCCCGAAATGCCACCTTGAGTGTAATCAGCTGAGTTAAGCCCAAAAATAACTCAAATTTCTGAAAGTTATCGGAATGCACCGAAACGAAAGCCAAACCGCTCGGATGATGGAGTATATCAAGCGAATGCCTCCGGAAACCATGAAAACTCCTCAAAACTCCTCCAAAGAGCTCCTGAGCCCACTGGTAGCACCAATCTGTACATGTGACCTGTCTTCTCCTAACTCTGGAAGTCCAACCTGACCCGATAGTAGGTGACACCAAAAAAAATAATATTATATAATTGTTTTCAGGGTTTCATGGTTTGGGGGTTTGCAATGTTTCCATTTGATTCTATCATGTGTAAGGGTATGAGATTGGCATTTGATCAAGAGCATGAGGTCCTTTAAGAACCTTGATGTTGGTGGCATTGATTGTTGAACTTTGTTGATGTTGGTGGTATTGATTGTTGAACTCCCTTACCGTGGCCTTAACAAGAATGTACCCTTCACTCAAAGGAAAACAACTGGTTATGCATGCTAATATTTTTCTACCACATTTTAAGGTTGAGGAGATGAACCCTTCACTCAAACCAAAATCATTGGTTAGGCATGTTAAACTTTTTCAATTTCTATCATGTTATAAGGTTGAGCAATCCAAGTCTGAAGAATTTGAGCTAGATGATGTTTATGTATCTCTTGTTGATGATCCCATTTCTAGTAGCGATGAATCAATGATGACTTTCATGAGAGACCATGTTCCTCCGTGATTTGTAGTTTTGATTTCTATTTTTGCTACTACTACTACTAAAGTTGTAGAGGAGTCCTCAAACTCTGAGCCATATTATTTATGTAGCTCATGTTGATGATCCCTTGTCTAGTAGTGGTGATGATTTTGATCATGATAAGGAGTGATCATATTTTTGATCACTAATATGTAGTCTTGTATTAAGCCAATGGCCTCATAGCTTGTAGCATTGTTTTTGGACTTTATGGGCCATTTGGAGCCTCATTGCTTATGTATTTTTCGATGATATGTATTGCACTCGGTGCCATTTTGATATATTCACCTTTACATGGTATATAAATGAAAAAACTTTGCATATTTTGTCTCTATTGGCTTGGAATCATGGTTGCAAATCTTAAAAATAGTTTTTTTTTTATTAAAAAATAATAATTTAATGTATTTTTTTAAAAACCGATTCGTTTAGACCTGACCAGTACCGGTTAGACTGGTTCATTAGGTCCACCGGTCCGGTCATCGGTTCCGGTTTTTAATACTATGTATACAACCACCTCATATTACATATGAGGATATATTATGTTGATTTCATCTGTCAGTGCACCGAGAGAGATCCTCCTCCATAGATCATACTTCTAAATATAGAAGTCCATTACGTGCAACCATATGATATGACTTCACAACATCCAGTGTCAACATATAAATACATATATACCTCGTACATTTTTCCTTTGTGTCATTGTGTAGCAATTTCACTAGAATGAAGAGCTTCATTCCCTTGACCTGCTTCATCAATATGTCATCACATCCCATAATTCTGTAGCATATAATTCTTGATGAAACCATTCTTCTTTCTTTCTAATCAATGAATTCATAGATAACTTCATTAGAAAAAGTCAGCACCTGTTTCCATGATGACCCTTGATTTTGATGACTTCCTTCCATCAATAATGTTACCAGAGAGGTTTTCCAGGAGTTGTTTTACTAGGAACTCCTGCCATGCTTCTATCATGATGATATTAAGATACATTTATTCCTATCATACTATTTTACAACCAACATAAATCACTTAAAGGAGAAGATGATCTCAATCATAGTAGAGATCCCTCGCTTCTTCTTTCTTAGATTTCTTTGCATCAGGTTTTTCCCTCATATCTGAGATTTGGTCTTCTTCCCTTTTCCTCTTGTCATTTTTAGATTTAGGACTATATCTTTTATAATGCCCAAGTTCATTACATCCAAAGCATCGTACTTTTTCCATATTTCTTCTTTTATTCTGAGGACCAAAATTTTCGAATCTTCCTTTCTTACTGTATATGGCTGCAAAGGCTTGGTTCCCTTCACTTGGTCCTGTATCGGCTTTGACTTTTAGTCTTGTTTCCTCTATTTTACATAGAGACCATAAATCATGGAATGGTGTGGCTTCTTTCTTCCTGTATAGACTTGAAGTGAAGTTTCTCCATTCTTTTTTTAGAGCATTCAATACCACTATAGTCATCTTAGTGTCAGACATTACTTCTCCCAGTTCATTAGGGGAATTTTGAGGTCTAAAATGGGCCTCCTAAGGAAATAATAAAATAATAGCTAAACCAATAAAATAATATTTATGAATTTGCATTTTACTTTTTGCACCACAATCCATGTAACTAAGGTTAAATTCAATTGAAAAAGTGTACCAAAATAAAATTAATAGAAAAATTGTATTGATGTGACTATAAATAAGAATGATTTTTTCAAGAAAATGTCATTATCATTGAACAACAAATGCATTTGTCTTTTGTACTTAAATAACTTAAAATAAATTATAAATATAAATTCATAAACTCTTAATTGTATAATATACTATTAATTAAAATTTATATTATTGAAATATATGAAAATATACAAATACAATATTTATTATAAAATGTGTAAAGACATAAAGATTATGTAAGGATATGCATTGTTTCTTTCAAAAAAATATGAAATAACAATAATAATATTTTATTCAAAAAGTGTGTAATGACATTTATTATTAGTACTTTACTTTTTATTATTACCACCTTACTTTATGATTCTAAAAGTACTTAAAGCACTACCATGGTTAACCATGAGTTTTAATCCACCATTGAGAATGTAACAAGTAAGTACTTTTAACTCAAGTAATGCCACCTCAACCATTGGGATGATGTCATCCCCTAAAATGTGATTTGTTCTCATAAAGTGAATTTTGATTGTACATTTTCCTTAGGAGGCCCATTTTAGACCTCAAAATTCCCCTAATGCCTGCAATTGATCTCTTATTTCAAAAATCCTCATGAAGTATGAAGTGATTCCTTCTTCTCTTGACAATTTCAATTTGTATAGTTCTTGTTTCAGAGAGATTACTTCTCGTGCAGTACTCACAGAGAATACCTCCATCAGTTTCTCATATATTTATTTTGCAGAGTTTATTTTTGATATATAGGGAATGAGAGAGTCCTTAATGGATTCTATGAGAATCCTTTGGGCTTTGATTTCTCCCTTCATGCACTTGGCATGAGCTAGAGCATTTTATTTTGGTGGTTGAATTGTAGATCCTTCGATGTAGTCCATAACTTCGTCTTCAATTAAATTCAAATCTTTCATCTTCTTCCATGCTCTAAAGTTTGATGACCCAACCATCTTGTTGTTTTCTTTACAATAATTCATCTTGACAGATTTAAGTAAGGTCATAGATACTTACTTGAGTAGAGTGGCTTGCAGCTTCCTTGATGATGATGAAGATGAGGTCAGGAGTTTCTTCTAAGATTGAAATCTCCAATGTATGTGTATTTGGATCCTTGATGATAAAGGATATCTTCAAAAGATGACGTCCTCTTCTAACAATGTCTTCCTTGCAAATTGATTTGGCTTTTCAATGCAAAATTTGACTTTGACTTTGATTCTTGCTTCCTTGAGTGTCTCCTTGCTAAGTGGCCCTTGTCTTTAGCACCTTACCTCTGAATCCATGTTGAAAATTTGGAGGGCTAGAGATTAATTCAAATTCTCTTCTTGATAAGTACTTGTGAGCTTACTTGAGTTACTTATGTCTTCTCTTCTTTAGTTTATTTAGTCTTCCATCAAGTCAATTATCAAAATACACGAGACACAAAAATTAGGCTCCTAAAGCCAAGGCAAAACTTGTAATATTCTCAATTAGCGATAGCTAATTGGAAATATTAATTTTGACTATTTTGCCTTTATAGAGTTAAAATATAAATAAAGTGGGTGAAGGGGACACTTAGCTCACACTTAGGATAAAAAGTATTTCCTAAAGTCACTTAAGAGACATGTCTATTTGGCAACATGGGGCCTAGTGGTCAAGTGGCAACATAGGAAAAGGAGCAGCATAGACAGCGTAGGACCAAGCCAGCGCAAAGTGAGTTGGACAATGTGGGCCAAGGGGGACAACACAGAGATTGGTGGGGCCTAGGTGAGGGAAAGGCTCACCAAGCATAAAAGGAGGAGGGGTCTCCTCATTCTCATTCATTCTGATTATGCATCTTTGAGAATTGTCTTTTGACATTGAGCACACTTGTTGTTTAGCAAAGTCTGCACGTACTGTTCAGTACATCGGGTGTCTCTGTTTGGAGATCCCAACCTCAGCCCCGGCGGACTTCGAGTGCCTGCTCGGGTGAGGAATTTCATCCTTGTTTTTCCGGAGAGATTTGCAGCTACCACAGGAGGAGCATCCACTCAGAGAGACAGCACAGTCAGTGAGAGGGAGGATGCAGTCTTGAGAGGAGGTGGTTCCGGATTGGGGGTTTGTTGGTGGATTCAGCCCGAGATAGTGGGTAAGGGGCCAGCCCTTCCCTATTCCAGCATTTTGGAGGATTTAGGGGCCATTATTTGGAGCAGATCATTCAGAGCTAGTGTCCCTCCTTGAGGAATAGCGTAGTGCCTCAAGGGAGCCATTTTCGGGGGTCGACCATTTCTGAAAAGCTTTCTGGGCTTTTCTGGGTATTGGGAGTAGATGCCATTCCTGAAGTTTCAGAATTTTCCGAGGTGGGGAGCAGCCCCAAAGATTCAGTTCATTCTAGCAGTAGCAGCGACATAGTAGCAGTACCAGCAGCGTGGGAGATAACACAGTACATAGAGAGAAGCCATTCCGGATCATTTCCTGAGAATCTTTCTACGCTTGGCTAGTGCAAGTCGAGGTGCCATCATTCTGATCACCTCTATACTCATTTCCATTTCTCAGTATTAATAAAATGGCTCAACGTTCTCCATATTGTTTGTTTCCCTTATGATTTGTCTATAGTTGCTGTATGTCTTTGTTTATGTGCTTGTATTGTTGTTTATTTCCATTTGGGATATTACAGTGGTATCAGAGCTCATAGACTTGGCTCAGCCTGTGGAGCAGATTGTCTATGACACCAGTAGGAAAACCTTACATTACTTACTGGGGAAGGAAGTATAAAGACCAAGAGAAAATATTAGAGCTCACTTTCGGGAAAGGAGACAACGTTCCAGTAGTGGACGCAGATGAAGAGGAACCAATGGCGGAGGAAAGAGATGCCAGGAAGGAGTTTGGGGAACTCCTCCTCAAATCAGTGCAGGATTTGTCGAGGCAGATAGAGTAGATGGGGTAGATATTCACAGCAGAGTCTAGACAGTGTGAGACCCCAAGGGGTTTCCATGTTGGAGAGGGCTCAGGCACCTCCCATCATTTACAGGAGCACCTCACAGCATAGCAGATAGCATCACACACACCCCCCTGTTCCATGATGCCAACATTTATTGCCACAGACATTGGGGCAGAAGCACAGCAAGAGCAGGGACCAGCACACATGGGAGATTATTTTGCTGAGTACTAGTCATACGGTCAGGAGTTCAGAGATGCCCTCACCTTCCATGATTTTTTTCAGCTCAAGCGGGACAGCGGACCTCGAAACCATCACAAGGGGAACAGGCATTCACATGACGTGGACTTACAGCGCACGGTGGGCAGATTCCATCTACCGACATTTGATGGATCGGCCAAGTGTTCGGCAAAATCTTGGGTGAAGAAGTTGGATATATATTTCTAGCTTAATCAGATGGCCGAGCTAGAGGCCATCAAGGTGGCAGCGCTGCACCTAGAGGGCGAGGCCCAGGATTGGTGGTTTCATGGGATGGTTATGCTGGGGCACTCGAGAGTGACAGCATATGCCGATTTTATGCGGAGGTTGGTAGAGCATTTTGATCAAAGGGATCGAAAGGAGCATTTTGTTGAAGTAACAAAGCTCAAGCAAACCGGGAGGCCGGACACGTACATCTCTGAGTTTTTGAGACTCTCCGTGATGGTACCTGATTTATCCACAGCTCGGATGATCTATATGTTCATAGATGTATTGCCAGAGCCTCTATGGGGATTATTCAGATCGACGAGGCCCGCGACACTCCATGATGCAGTTGAGAGGACTCGGGATTTGCAGGATGCACTTCCCAAGACTAGAGCTCCTTTTCCCCAGAGATCGACATTCCATCTAAAGGGAAAGGATGAGAGGGTTCCACCTGCCAAGGGGAACCAGGGCAGAGGGTTTGGAGATGATGAGGTCAGAAGAGACCTGAAGCGGAGGAGGTTATGCTTCACGTGCCAGGAGCAATGGGCACCAGGACACCATTGTGTCGCGGGGAAGGCACATTACATCGAGGTCTTCTCCGATAGTAGCAGAGAAGAAGAGGAGTATGAGGAGATGGATGTTGGAGGCAACTGTACAGCGTAGAGAGGGGATCATCTGCCACCTCCACCATCTGGAGCAGGAGGTGCAACTTTTGCACCTACCGGGGGAGCCCTTGCATCCTTGCGGGGAGTTCCCAAGTACTTGACATTGCGTGTCTGAGGCATAGTGCAAGGGCAGCGTGTATTGGTGTTGGTAGACAGTGGGGCAACCCAAAATTTCATTGATGCCTACCTGGTAGATCGGAGGGGCCTACAGACAGAGACTTTTGATGGGTTTTCGGTACTGGTTCCAGGGGACCGGACCATGCAGTGTGCTAAGTATGTGCCAGCTTTGGTAGTGACAATGGGGATGTACACCCTGACAGATCATTTCTTCGTGGTGGACATTCCGGATACCGACGTGATACTTGGGGTACAGTGGCTTATCACACTAGGGAAGGTCACCACTGACTGGGACACACTGGAGATGGAGTGGACGGACAAGAAGACTAGGAGGCATGAGAAGATTCGGGGTATGCACACCTATCCACCACAGAAAGTTTCAGCACACTGGATGGAGGCAGATTTCCGAAAGGGAGATATAGAGTGGGCAGTGGAGTTGCGTGTGTCGGAGGCAGAATCTACAAGGCAGGCCGTACACCCAGATGTACAGTCCATTCTCGACAGGTATGCTACAGTGTTTGGGGAGATACCACTAGGACAACCACCAGATCGGGGGTTTGAGCACACGATTGAGTTGGAGCATGGCATCCAGGCTATTATCACTACACCCTATAGGCATCCCAAAGCCTATCGGGATGAGATTGAGAGGGCTATCCATGAGCTCCTAGCTCTTGGACACATCCGTCCTAGCACTAGCCCCTTTGCTTCTTCAGTAGTACTTGTGAAGAAGAAGGATGGCACGTTGAGGATGTGCATTGATTACGGGGCCCTGAACAAGAAAACCATGAAGAACCAGTACCCCATCCCACGGATTGATGAGCTGATGGATGAGCTGAGGGGGGCCAATTTCTTCTCGAAGATTGATTTGAGATCCGAGTA